>OZJO01002903.1:0-11378 GCA_900406225.1 Acrobeloides nanus | reverse complement strand
TTAATAAAGTTGCCTGAATTTCAATAAAATCGTGTTTATTGAAACGATTGGCAAAAAAATCTTTAAAAAATGTGAGAGAAAAAATTCAAAAATATGCGAAAGATCCTTGTGCGGTCAGGATATTACAACGAAAATTGGGGGAAAATGGTCACAGGGAAAAAATTATCTCAGGCGAAGAAAACCCAGGGAAAAATGATTACTGGGAAAAAAAGGATACGGAAAAATTTGTCCCCAAGCCAATTTTTACATGATTTCAGGCCATTTTTGGCCAAAAAAGTTTTACCACATAAAAATGCATATTTATTGTATGAGATGAAATTGAATGATTTTTTGGCAAAAATTGAAAATTTTAAACAAATTTGTTTTTTTCGAAAACTTGTTTTCAAACAAATTTTAAACATAAAATATGAATTTCTAGACAAAAATTTTTTTCAATTTTTGTCACTCGGCCTTGTGTTGCGTCGCGCGATCAGCACTTGCAATGTCGCAGGCTGTCGCGCGACGCAAAAAAAACGACATGGGAAAAATTGTTCGCACTATAAACGTAATAATTTGCGACGCAGCGGAAGTATAAATCCTGCCATAGGAAATTGCCATTTTTAAGCTGAACATGCTATGACGATTTTTTGGCGAAAAATGATGAATTTTGATGAAAAATTGACAATTTTGAACATTTTTAGCGAAAATAATGAAAAAAATTTTGGTGAAAAATCATAATGGGGAACCATTATGATTTTGGTGAAAAATCATAATGGGGAACCATTATGATTTTGGACACGGTATTAGTTTTTTTAGTCTAAAAACGTCTATTTCAACAAACAAAAATAGAAAAAATATCGTAAGAGACCAAGGCGATTTTCAAGAAGTAGCGAAAAAATGACTTGAGGACCAAGGGGATTTTCGCCCACTCCGAAATGAAATCCTAGATACGCCACTGCCTCTCGTTCTGGTAAAAAGTTCGAAAAAAACAAACCCCTTTTGATTTTGATAAAATTTATAAATTTTATCCCGTTTTGGCTCTAGGAACTTCCACAACGGGTTCCAAAATGACATGCGGAACTTCCACAACGGAACTTTCACAACGGAACTTCCACAACAAAAAAGCTTTTTTGTTGTGGAAGTTCCTAGAGCCGTTTTGTGACAAATTCTGATATAGGGGGGGGGGGCATGAAGGGTCGGCTATGGAGGCATTCTCAAAAAGGCAAATTTTTACCAAAAAACAAGATTATGTCTCCAAGACATTTCTCAACAATTTTATAAAATTCGTTAAGAAATGTCCACTTCGTCCACCCCGATTTTTTTATTGTTTGAAAAATGTCCTAGAGCCCTTATGTGTAAGGATTTTTTTACAAATTTTAACCTTCTAGGGGGGGGGCTCCTGGCCCTTGCTTTACACTAGGGGGAAAAATTACGAGACAAATTCCAAGGTCACGATCCGCCCACAAAACGGTCCCCTTCCTACGAACCTGGAGGCTTTTACACCATTTTTTAAAATAGTTGTTTATCAGATGAAAATGCTCAGAGGGTTACGATTCTTCGTTAAAAAATATCAAGTTTGGGGGGATTTTTTATTGAAAAAATAGAAATTTTGTTGAAATCCTTTGGTTAAAACAAAAACCAGAGCCACAGGCTAAAAATTGTTTGAGAAATGCTTGTTTTTAAGTTGAAAGTATTCAGAAAATGAAAATTTTTGGTGAAAAAAATAGCAATTTTATTCATTTTTGTTGAAAAATCGTAATGTGGACCATTATGATTTTTTTAATTATCAAAAATTTTGGGCAAAAACATAAGGAGGGGACCAAGGGGGAAATTCAGGCACTTTGGGCCGGAACGTGGGGGAGGGAGTACCTCCCTTGTTTACGCTATTGTACACATTAGTGCGCTCGAAAACGCTGTCGAAACAATTAGTGCTCACTAGAACGGAAAAACGAACTAATTTATTTTTGTTATGTTTAACTTAGAGAGTGCAAATTAGGGCCTTTTCTCCAAAAAATTATTTTTGAAAAATGACTTTATAGGGGTAAAATTAGTGTGAAAAATCGATTGCGCACATCCCCGTCGCGTGAAAATGCTTCCGTCACCTTGTTTTCGGGAAAATAGCTTATTTCTCGCGAAAAAAGCACTTTAAAATGTGAAATATCTTCGCGAAAACAAGATGAAGGAAGCATTTTCACACGACGGGGATGTGCACAATCGATTTTTCACCCTATTTTTACCCCTAGAAGGTCATTTTTTAAAAAATTTTTGAGAAAGGGCCCTAATTTGCACCTCCCCCTTTAAAAAACTGTTTAAAAATCATTTTACACATGTTTGTACTTTTTTTAGCAACTTTAAAATTTTTTTCATTTTATACATGTTTGTGCTTGTTTAGCGATAATAATGCAACTTAAAACTTTGCTTCTTCTCTTTGCTTATGCCATTTTTGTGCACGGAAAATTTAAAGAAATACCAAAAAATACAACTGTGTTACAAGGCGAAACGGTTCTTCTCAAATGTTCACTGTATCCAGCAATGGGATATCAATTGAGCCAATGGGAAGCTAGCAACGGTGAAAATCTCGGAGATCATGAAGCTGGTATTCTTGCTGGTTTTGATCGAAGATACCAATATGTGAAAGAAAATCCTGAAGAACTTCACTTGTTAATCCAAAACGTCAAAGTTGAGGATGAGGGGAATTTTGAGTGTCAAATGATGAGGGAAGGTATGGCTAAACCGGCGCGAGCTTCAGCTTTTGTCAATGTTCTTGGTAAGTTGTTTTATTCTTGTTTTTTGAATGTTAAATCTTTTTTTCAGTGCCGCCTAGTGGAATCCAGTTGATCATGCCGAACTCAACCCAAGAAATTAACTATGCATTTGTTATCGATGACGGTGCCTGGTTGAATATCACATGTGTTGGAAATGATGCTAAGCCAGAAGTGGAAATTAAATGGTTTTCTGATGGTACTTATTTCAATGGTGCAACGCGTTGGAATGTGCGACACGATAATAAAACTGTTACGTCTTATGCCAAACTTGATTTGACAATTGGGCAAGTTTTTTCTCGCTGGGCAAAACTTACCTACAATGAAGCATTAAAAGAAATTTGAGCATCCCCCATCTCCATGAAGCCGCATTTTTGAGGAATTTCATTTTAAAAACAGCAATTTTTATTCTTAAAGCCATCAGAGAATGAAAATTTGTGTGAATGATTTTAGTGAAAAATGGATAATTTTTTGTGTGGGGTACCTAAGTCAGACTACTTTTAATAATCCTTTTAGAAAACACAATCATAATAAGATGCTCGAATGTGTTGTACTTCACAAAGAAACATTAACAGAGCTTCGAACTTCACTGAAAATCTATGTTCGAAGTGAGTTTTCTTGATTTATGCTTAACTTCAAGTGTATTTTAGCTCCAAGGTCAAAATTTTTGAAAAACCCAGTAACGAACGTTTCCGAAGTTCCGCAGATATCCGAAGTCGTAGTTCAAGGGCACCAAGAACAAGGTCCCACTCAAAATTCTTTGTTACAGACAAATGAACCAGCTGAAGGGTCCAATTTTTTCAGACAGGCATGTTTTACATTAGTTGTTATCATGGTTTATATATAGAGAAGTGCAGCGTCTGAGGTCAAGCTTGTTATATGCCGGCCTAGGTCATGCCGCTCAATTTTTGTCAGACCAACCCTAAGCCATTCTGCGGCCTAGTGATGTGTATAAATCGCGATTTCGGATTATAGTGCCCAAATTTCGATTTGGACTTTTCCGATTTTGAAATCTCGATAAAATCGAAAAATCGCCAAAATTTTTTCAATATTTTCACTAAAAATGTTCAAAATTATCAATTTTTCATCAAAATTTTCATTTTTTTCGCCAAAAATCGTCATTTTCATAGCAGTTTCAGCTTGAAAATGGCAATTTCCTATGAAATTTCGGATTTCGAAATTACGACCCTCGATTTCGCAATTTTGGTAAAATATATGAGCTAAAGCAAAGAACTAGCGCAGCAAGCGAAAGTCTTTTGGCAAATGATTGTTTTTAAGCTGAAAATGCGCAGGAAATGAAAATTTTTGGCGTTTTTAGTGAAAAAATTATGATTTTTGTATAAAAAAATGAAATTTTTAGTGAAAAATTGGGTCATTTTAGTGAAAAATCATAATTGGTAGCCCAGAATTTTTGACAAACTCTTTCATTGAACTATAGGATTACGATTGAAGTCAGAAACTTTTTAGGTTGTCTTGATACCAGTGATCGCTTTGATTGGCATCATTTTGGCTATCGTTGTGATCCTTACAATATTGTACTGTTTTCTGATTTACTGCTTCTGTCGGCAACAGCGTGAAGAATCTGGTATTTGGTTTTTTTAATACTAATTTTAAAAATTTCTATTTTGTCCAAATCTATTTTATTCATTTTTGGATAAAAGAATACTTTGGTTTTTATGTTTTTGCGACAAAAATTTTTTTAGAACCAGATCTGAGCTTTAATGAAGTTGGTGGAAATGCAAATCCGGTCAAAATATATGGAGTTTTTCGTGAACATGGATCTTTTCACTCTCAAGTGTCGAATAGATCACGCTTAGATCCAATGTATTCAATCAATGAAGAAACTGAACTACCGTCAACCGTTAGTTTTTTTTCTCTAGGATGATTTTCAAAATTTGATCAAAAATTGATTCTTGAGCTCAAAATTAAATCCGAAATCGATTTTTGAACTCAAAATCGAGTCAAATATTGATTTTTGAAATCAAAATTGGGTTAAAAATCGATCCTTGAAAATCATGACCGAAATCGATTATTGAATTCAAAATTGATTCAGAAATCGATTGAACTCAACGTTAGGTCAAAAATCGATTTTGAGCTCAAAATTATACAACAATACTTTTGAATCATCCTACATATATCCATTTTTAAATTTTTGGTTTATATACAAATTGAATGTTTAGAATCTGTCAAGAGACCAAGAATCTCGAAATCTGCCGCAAACGAACTTGAGCTCAACAGTGGCTAGTACAAACAAAGTTATCCCACCATTTAGTATCCCAAGCTTTCCGAACTATGATTATGAAGATCCATCTGTATAATATATTCTAAGTCTAGCCATTGTAATTTGTCAATGTTATTTCATTTTTGTCTCAGAGAACTTTGATCGAGTTATGCCAAAATTGAGTGATTTTTTAAGAATAAGCTTGACATTTTGTTTATTGTTCATGTATGGTTTTTCTCTCTTCCACTCTAAATTCACATAAATCAAATTTTATTCGACAATTCTAGCAATGAATTTTTTTGTTATAGGATAAATTGTTGACATTTTTTAACGGATAAATTTGAAAATACAATGGATTTAGAGTGATATACACGAGAGCAAAAAGTAAATAGCCAAACATGGTTTTGATAAAATTGATCGAATGCCTTTTTATGTTTCCTATTATTTCTTAAAAGAGACAGTAACCAAGTATGACATCCGAAATTTTCCAAAATCAAAAGTTTCCTCATACTCAAAAACGGTAAAAAATGTGCAAAAAATTTTCCATTCAGTTCTATTGTGAAGAGATATTAGACGTTTTTAAGACAAAAAAGTAGCATTTTTAATGAAATCGAGGAGGTCCAAAGACAACTTTATTTCATCGAATTTTCGACATTTTTCACGTTTTTTTGGCTATTGCGAACATTTTCTGATAGTTTTTAGAAAATTTTTTTGAAGAAATTGATTTTTTGGATCCCAATGGATGGGCCCCAAAAAAGCAATTTTTTCAAAAAAAAATTTCAACTTTCTAAAAACTATCAGAAAATGTTTGCCATTGCCAAAAAACGGTGAAAAATGTCGGAAATTTGATGAAATAAAGTTGTTTTGGGCCTCCTCGATTTCATTAAAACGCTACTTTTGTCTTAAAAACGTCTAATATCTCCTCAATCGAACATAATGGAAAAATTTTTTGCATATTTTTTACCGTTTTTGGGTATGAGGAAACTTTTGATTTTGGAAAATTTCGGATGTCATACACTTGGACTATCCCCAGTGTCATAATTATGGGGTCCCCCAAACCTGAGAAAATGAAAAAATTTTCCCCTTATGTTTTAGTTCAAAAAATTTTTTCCATAAAAACTGACCAAAATTGGCTATTTTTAAACAAAAATTGCTATTTTCTGAGCATTTTTGGCTTAAAAACAAGCATTTTTCAATCAAAATTTTTGCCTAAAGAGCTGTTTTTTTATTATTAAAAAAGGTCGGAAAAATTTTCCCAATTCTCCCCCCCCCCAAATATGGACCAAAATTATGACGCTGATTGTCTCTTGTTAGTGTTTTAAAAACTTTTAAAAATATTTTGGAATAGTTGCTTATGTTTTTAACTGATATTTCTATCAATTATTAAAATATGCAACAACAAGAAAATCCATGTTTGGCCATCTACAGGGTGAGCAAAAAACCGTACTTTTGCGCTTTTTGGTGAAAATTTTTCAAAAATAGGGGTATTTTTATGCGAGAAATCGATTGCATGTTTCCACGAAAATACCCCTTATAGGTGATTTTGGAAAAAAATTTCGCCAAAAACGCAAAAGTACGGTTTTTGGCTCACCCTGTACTTTTTGTCACTAGTGTATGTGTAATATCGAGTTTGGTAATTTTATATCATATTTATTTTGTGTAGCTTACTTGTTAGAAGAGAATGTTGACTATCATGTTTACGCATAGCTGCCTAACGGTCGTGATTAGCAACCAAACCTCGCAATTTTTGAAAAATTGTGACCCAATAAACAGCTACAGGGTAAGCCAAAAACCGTACTTTGTGTTTTTTGGCGAAAAATTTTCAAAAATCACCTATAAGCATTTTCAAGGGGGTTTGATGCGTGATTTCTCGCATGAAAATACTACTCAGAGGTGATTTTTTTGAAAAATTTTCCCCAAAAATACAAAAGTACGGGTTTTTTGGCTCACTCTTATGCATTTAAGGCGTTTCAATCTTTTGACAACATTCTCTTCGAGATATATGCCCTTTATCAATATAAAAATCCCGATATTGTTATTGCTGGTTTTCTTGTGTTTTGCATAATTGGCTATTATTCACGAGATTAATTCATTTTTTGTAAACTTTCAACGAAAAGAATCACATGTGTTCCAAGTCGAAAAAGTCTGTGCAGAATATTTGACCGTCAGAACTCAGGTTGAACTCATCCAGGGCGTAGCCAGAAAAAATTTTGGAGGGGACTGAAGTGTAAAAAATGCTGACTAAACAGCAGAAAGCCAGCGCAGTAGGCGAAATTTTTTTTGTTGAAAATGCTGTTTTTATGCTGAGATTGTTCAGAAAAGGAAATTACTATTTTTGGTTTAAAAAAATGCAAAATATGGGCTTATTTTGTGAAAAAATAGCCTATTTTAGTGAAAAAATTGACAATTTTTGTGGAAAATTATGACCATTTTTTATATAATTTACACAAATTTTGAGTAAAAACATAAGGGGAGATCAAGAGGGAAATTTTTTCGGATTTAGAGAGGGGATTATAGTCCGTTTCAGCCCCAACTATAAAAAAGCTAGACCCAAAATCCCAAGTCCGAAGTTAGCATCCCGTCCGATCTGTCAAGTTAAACAACGTTGGGCCCGCAGGTTCGATCCCATTAGGACAAAAATTTCGATATACAAAAAAAACTTTCCTTACTAAGAATGGAGCAAAAATTATCTGCTCCATTGTTTCTAAGAAAGGTTTTTTGTAGATCAAAATTTTTGCCCTAGTGGGATCGAACCTGCGGGCCCAACGTTGCTTAACTTGCCAGATCGGACGTGAGTAGCCCCTGTTAGCGCCTTGGCTACGCCACTGAACTCTGCTATTCAAATCGCTCAGAATCGTGTTTTCCGAACGCGANAACCTGCGGGCCCAACGTTGCTTAACTTGCCAGATCGGACGTGAGTAGCCCCTGTTAGCGCCTTGGCTACGCCACTGAACTCTGCTATTCAAATCGCTCAGAATCGTGTTTTCCGAACGCGAAATTTCTCTATAACTCAAAACCGGCAAAATATATTTTTACTGATATATAGGACCAAACTTTTTTCGCTATACTTGTATAGCATTGAAACACATGTGAATCTGAGATGGAACGTAATACACGTGAACATCTTTACGTTTACGGAATTTATAAACGCAAATCTTTATTCTACTCATTTACGGAATATGCGAATTTCATTATGTTTCATTCTGGAAAGAAATCTAGTAGACTCCAACTCTTTTCTATAATTTTATTTTGGATAAATATTAGAGTTCTCCGAGCCGAGCCGCTACTTTTAACCGAGCCGGTCAAAAACCACTGGCTCGGAGAGCTTTTCTGATCCGAGCCGGTCAAAAATCACCGGCTCGGCGAACTCTAATAAATATGACGGATATATTGTTTTGTTTAATGTTATCATAAAGTTCAATAAATTTTTTGGTTGTATGAATGTTTTCACGGCTAAATCCATTTTCAATGATCTTGGTGTCAACTGAGAGCTGAGAACTCTGGCTACAACTTTTATGTTGGGGAAAATGAGGTTTGTTGCAAAAACCCGGGTCCCCGTAGGAATAAAAAATTCAAAGAAATGACTCTAGCCAAAAACTTTGTTTCGTCATTTCGATTCAAAATACTGTTCCCCAAAAATTGAAGTCCTTGTCTCATACCCCCTATTTTACGTTGATTTTTTGAATTTTCTAACACACTAGATAATTTATTTCGGCCAAAATTTCTATCTGACCTATGTATTCCAATATGAAGAACATTTCTAACATGGTTTGAAAAAATCCGAGAAAAAAATTTTTTTCGACCCCTCCCAAAAACGCTAAAAAATCGAAGCTTTTCGGATTTTTTCGAAACCATGCTAGAATGTTCTTTATATTGGGATACATAGGCCAGATAGAAATTTTGGCCGAAAAAAATTATCTAGGGGACAGGTTAGAAAATTCAAAAAATCGGAGGGTTTTGAGCTTCAGATAAGGATTTCAATTTTAATGGAACAGAATCTTTGACTCGAAATGACGCTTAAAAACTTTCCCATGTATCAATCTCACTAAAAATAAATTCAAACTGGAGTGCACTCGAACTACAGTAAACTCTCTTTAAGCGAGCTATCCTAAAGGAGCCCGCTTAACGAGCGTTCACTGTATGTCCACCTAGGTTCGAACTTTAGGCTTAAGCTAAGCTTTAAGCATAAGGCCTGGTTTAGGCTTACAAGGGACGTTTTAGACATGTAAAATCGATTTGTTTCTAATTTTGGCACCTCATACTGCAAAGCTGACAAAGGCCAAAATTCAGGAGCTTAGTTGGGAAGTTTTACCCCATTCTCCTTATTCATCGGACCTTGCGCCATCGGACTACCACCTTTTCCGGGATCTACAAGTTACCCTTGAAGGTGTGCACTTCAATGATGAAGAAGAAATCAAAACATGGCTTACGAACTATTTTGACTCCAATTCCAGAATTTTCTATGATGTCCGCAGTTTGCCTACACGTTGGGCGAAGGTAACCCGAGAAGGAGCATACTTTGACTTAATGTTGTGTGTAAATAGAAAATAAAAGGTAATTTAAAAAACCGATCAAGACTTATGCACCAACCTAATAGTACTCTGTCGTTTGAGGTCACTAATCCTTAGTAGTACCCAATAAACAAACAAAAATCACAATTTACAAACAAGCTAGTTGCTGCCAGAGACCCCAAAAAATGGCTCAAATAGCGCCGGAGGCCATTTTTTGGCTACCACGGAACTTTTTATTGAATCAGGCAACGTGTACATTGAAACAAAAAGTGGATCCTTATATAGCTATTTTGATGCATCCCTGTGTGGTCGTATGGCGGGAAAATCAGGTTTAGTACTAACTAGTAGTTAGTAGTTGTAGTTTGTAGTATTAGTAGTTAGTAGTAGTGGTATAGTAGTAGTAGTTACGTACTCAAAATTTCGGGATTTTTGACCCCCCCCCCCCCTNTGATCCCCCCCCCCCCCCCCCTGTAATCAACCGTAATCATTTGGCTACCCCCTCCCCCGCCATGATTACGTAATCAATGACAAAATTTTTTTAATAAAAAATTTTACTCAAAAATCGAAATTGTTGTTCAAAAATTGAGTTTTGCTCAAAAATTTTTTGCGTATCTGTATTTTGATGCGTTGATCAAGATTCTAAGCAAATAAAAATGTGGAAACATTCTCGACAAGATCTGGAAAGGAAAATGTGATTTGATCAAAAAGTGTTATTCTTCAATGTGCTCTAGGTCCCGTAGGAATGCATCATGGAATGAAAAAAACGCCACCATCGTGTTCAGCGTACCCGAAAACGGTAGATTCATGTCATTTTTATGTTCAGTCACTTAAAAAAATGCTCGTTCTCGACTATTGAAAATTTGTATCATATATGACACGCTGCGCCTTACCGGGTTAATACTAACATCCTTATGCCTAATACATTTCGTAATTTATTTGATCAGTATAGGCAAAACAAACAATTTTATTTTGTGATAGGCATGGCAATGAACCATCCAAAGGTGCATACATGTACAGGGTGCGTCTAAAGTTCCGGAGCACTTTTATTTCGATATAATTAGTTGAATCTTTACCTAAAAATCATTCGTCTAGGGGTAATTTTATGCGGCGAATCGATTGTGCGCATTTTCGAATCATAAAATTTTTATCTCAACCTGATTCAAGCAATTTTCTCTTCAATACATCACAAACTTCCATGCTTCAGCGTCAGGGAAGCTATTTTGGAAAAATCTTTTCCCTGAGGCATTTTTATGCGAGGAATCGATTGCACGCATTGCCGAAGCAAGAAAACACTTCCTCAATACTGATTAAAGCGATTTTCGTTCAATAAGCCCATGCATACACTGAATAAGGGTCAAGGTTCCCAGATTCTGAAACATGGAAGTTGATATATTGACGAGAAAATTGCATGAATCAGATCAGATAAAAACAGCAAAAGAGTCATGAAATTTTCTACGGTTTTTAAAAAATTTCTCCGGTTTTTACCGATTTTTGCTCCGGTTTATGAAATGGCATGTGGCAACCCTAGGTTTATGTTTAAATTTTCTGACAACATTTCGAGTGTTGGCTAAAATACCAAATTCTGGTGGGCAAACTACTTCAAAATCCATCATGTTAAATGGGAAAATTTTTTTGCCCAATTTGGTAAATTGTAAAATATTTAACTCAGAGTCATCTGTTAGTAATTGATACAAAGGATTAAAAGTACAGTAGCGGGCAAAAGCCTTTGCACCAAACCTTGATTTTAGTGTAAAATCGACATTTTCAAGATGCCATATCTCGATGAAGATAAATCCGATTAAGATGAAACGTTTGGAATAAATAGATCTTGAAAAGTTATAAAGGGTCTCTGAAGACGACTTTTTTCGAAAACTCAACCCTTAAGAGATACCGTCAGCTAAAGTT
>OZJO01002897.1:0-15396 GCA_900406225.1 Acrobeloides nanus | reverse complement strand
TTTGCCAATTTAGAAGCGGAATTTCATTAGCAGTTAATATAGCCACATGAGCCGGAATGGGCAATAGGAGTTTAAGATACCGCAGTTTTGTCAAAAACTCAGTCACTGACCGCACCGTTATTATTATTTACCTGTCCGGATTTGAACTAAACCTTTTTTTGAACTATCATAGTAAAACCATCTCAAATTCATAATAATCAGTGTTTGAATCTGTTGTACAAAAGATTTTCTGTTGTGTTGTACAACAGTATGATTCTGTTGTAATCTGCTGTGTTAACATGACAGAAAAAACTGTTGTGCATGACACAACAGAAACTGTTGTGTTATACACAACAGAATAATCCTGTTGTCCAACACAATAGAATAATCATAGTAAAACCATCCCAAATTCATAATGGATACTAATCAATGTTTGAATCTGGTACAACAGATTTTCTGCTGTGTTATACAGAATAATTCTGTTGTACAACACAACAGATTAGAATGATTCTGTTGTAATCTGTTGTGTTTTACAACAAAATGATTCCGTTGTAATAGGTTATGTTAACATGACAGAAAAAACTGTTGTGCATAACACAACAGAAGATCTGTTAACAACAGAAACTGTTGTGTTATACACAACAGAATAATCCTGTTATACAACACAATAAAATAATCATAGTAAAACCATCCCAAATTCATAATAGATACTAATCAGTGTTTGAATCTGTGGTACAACAGATTTTCTGGTGTGTTATACAACAGAATAATTCTTTTTGTACAGCACAATAGATTACAAAAGAATCATTCTAATCTGTTGTGTTTTACAACAAAATGATCCTGTTGTAATTTGTTGTGTCGTGTTAACATAACAGGAAAAACTGTTGTGTTGTACACAACAGAATATTCCGTTATACAACACAACAATTTTTGCACGTTAAAACTGTTGTTCCATGACAGATTGCAACACAACAGTTTTAACATAACAGATTCAAACATTAGTACTAATGCGGTATAGTGACCCATATCATTTCGGCTATTAAAAATATCCTACACCCAAAAACGCTACCGATCCGTTTTGGAAGCAACCCAAATAGGCCGTGGTGTCCTTCTGCACCACTTCCGCGTCCCCCCCCCCCTTAAGGCCAGCTGCGGTACACATTAGCTCGCTCGGTCCACTGCAGTATTTTTGGACTCCTGCACCCCATTCCCGGGCACATGTGGCTTGCTCGGATTGTTTCTAAAACTGGGCCACTGCCTCAATTTTCACACACAATCATATTGTAGATATATTTTTTTCAATAAATATTTTTTAAATAAAACATGATCATTAACCAATTTAACCATTAATTTTTGAACTATAATGTCCAAAAATAAGCTTTTAAATGGCGATAAAGTAATACAATTATCAAAAGTTCTTGATCTTTCTCTATTGATTTCTTAGGTGACCACAACCGGTTTCCATGACTCTGCACAAAATGATTTCCATACGCAGACAGCAATGCATAAATATGTATTTACTTGATAAGATGTGAGGGTGTTATTTTTCCTAATTTATTAGATCTAATTCTTAGTGACACTTTTGTATTCTTTTCATCATGATTTTTATTATTTTTCTAGTTTGTTAAAAGAAAAAAATAAATCTCAGACAACAGTGTAGCTACGGAAGAGGGGGTGCAGGGCCCGTGGGCTTCACATATGCACAAACAATTCCAAAAAAAATTTGAGCGCGAGAAAATGCCACTGATCCCTCAAGATGATTTTTTTTTCAATCAATTTTGCCAAAAGGGTTGTTCGACAAGTATTATCGGCCCAAAAAATACTAAATTTGGCATTTTTCGCTCGTTTCGTTGAAATTTGCTCGTTTCTTTGAAATGTCGATAAATTTCGAGTTTTCAATATTACACAAAAATGCATGCTGAGTAAATCAGTCTTTTTGGGCGTAACTCATGTTTTATTGTCAATATACAAACTTTTTCAAAACAATGGTGGTTTTCAATGTTGCAAATTAAGTTTAAAATGTCGATATTTGGCTATAGAAGTCGATTTTTGAAGAAATATTCGAACGTACTAAGGTTTTTCTAGTCGGGAATCGATTGAGCGCATTGCTGAGGCATGAAAATGATTGCTTGACTCTGATTTAGGGAATACAAAGAATTTTTTACCTTTTTCTTTTACAGGGTGGCTAAAAAAAGTGGATTTTTGCGATTTTTCGACCAAATTTTCGCCAAATTTTTAAAAAAATAACCCTACGAGAGTTTTTCTTTGCAAGGAAACGATTGTGCGCATTGAAAAATCTTGAAAATGCTTCCTTCATCTCAAATCAGCCCAAAAAGTCATAAAATATTCAAAAATCCGGTTTTTTGGGCTGATTTGAGGTCAGGGAAGAGTTTTCAATATTTTTCAATGCGAGCAATCGATTCTTCGCATATAAAAACCCCATAGGGTTATTTTAGAAAAAAAATTTTGGCGAAAATTTAGTCGAAAAATCGCAAAATTACTTTTTTTTAGTCACCCTGTAAATAAAACCGAGTCAATTTAACTGCGCATTTATTCAGATTTTTGGCGTGGTCATAGATTTATGTCTTATTTTGTTTGTTTTTTTTCATTTTTTGGCATCGGGGGTTTCATTTCAATACATAAATACTTTTAAAACCATTTTGAAATTTTCAATAAATAGTGTCTCTTAAATTTTCGAGCTTGTTTGTTTATCAAATACCTTATCAGGGTTTTGAGCAAATGAACTTTGCATCTCTAGAAAAATTGATCATCGTGAAATTTTTGATAAACAGTTTTTCAAAAACCGAAGTGGTCATTTAAGCAAATACCATGCAGCCTACAACAAGCTCTAATAACGACCATCTTGAAAATGATCTAGAAGTTGAGTCTAGTCAGCACGAAAACGGCGTCAAGTTTGAGCAGATTAAAGAAAAGACTCAAGGATTGTTTTTATACTGGCCTTTTGATTATTATATCGTATCATTTCTTGCCAGAATTTTACCTCCTTATACAAGACTAGCAGTTTATTTCTTTTGTGGTATGGAACTGGTGTGGAATTTTTTTATTATGACACTAAGTAGGTCAGCTTAAACAAGAATTTAAAAAAATTTCGCTCCTGAGCAGGGTGCCATGGGCCGGAGCCACGGTTTTTTACGGCCCTAAAAAATTGGGCCGGACCGGGGCCGCGATTTTTGCGGCTCGGGAAGGATCGTAATAAATCGCGGCCTTGTGACACCTCTGCTCCTGAGGCACTGTCTTTTTTATTCAATTATTTGTGTGAATATGAGAAAATTTCAAAAATCTCAAACATCGACTTTTCAAAATTTGTTTAAAAGATTAAAAATAATGGAATTTTTAGAGATGAGTCTTATAGCTAAAGAGTGCACAATTTTAGATCAAAAATTTTATGATTATTCTTCAAGAATTTTTCCTGTTGCTTATAGTATGTTTATTTATACGGAATCGAGAGATAAAAATGATAGCTTTGCATGGACGAAAAACGATTTACACGAATTAAATAATGTAAGGTTTTTTTGAATTTATTTGAGTGGATTATAGACCAGAAGGCTCTATTGCAGTTTAGGGGTCCTTTCAACTTTTAGGGGTCCAATCGACTTTTAAGAGTCCAATTAATAGTTAAAGGGTCCAAATAAGAGTTTAAGGGTCCAATGTTTGTAAAATATTATATTATATTTAAAAAATTAATATAAACTACACAAATAGAAATTAACCATAAAGCGGTAAGACTTTACTTTAGGTCACAATAGAATGCACCCCCTCAAGTGACCCAAAAAAAACATTGGTTCCACGAACAATCTTCGTTCGAGATCGATTTTGAACGAAGCTAAGCTTAGGTTTCTGGTTTAGGCTTAGACTTAGCCTAAGCCTAGAATTAGGCAGTCTAAGCCTAGACCTAAGCCTAAGTCTAGGCCTAAGCCTAGGCCTAAGCTTAAGTTTAGGCCTACGCCTAGTCCTAAGCCTCAGCCTAAGCCTAAGCCTAAGCCTAAGCCTAAGCCTAGGCCTAAGCCTAGACCTAAGCCTACAATATACACAAAATTTGATCGGACCCTTAAACTATTACTTGGACCCCTAAAAGTTGATTGAACCCCTAAAAGTTGAAAGGACCCCTAAATTGCAATAGAGCCGACCAGAAAAAGCGACCATTTTTTAGTACCAAAATAAACTTTTGTATATGTGGTTTATTTCGACAATAATTGTTCTTTATTGTGTTTTTTGCATTATAATACAATTTTTCACTTTTGATTCTGCTAAAGGAAACAAACAGACAATGGTATATTTTTAAAAGTGGGATATGAACAGACAGCATGGCACACCAAAATATCAAAACGGTGCAGGATCAAAACTAAAAAAATTCGCCAATCGGCTCAGCTCGCCAAGCACTTCAAAACAAGTACCATACGAAAGGTTTTCGGAGGTTTGTCCCATGGCCTATTGGCTAACTTGCTCGGACTTCACTATAGGTCGGGGTTCGACTCCGTGCCCAAAAGTCTTTTTTTAAATTTTATTTTCAAGCTTTATGAAAATTTTTGCATATCTACATTTTTATGGGAGGGGGAACACGATGGTGAACTGAATCGATTGGCAAATTTTTTTAATTTTGACTCTTACCTACACCTTTTTGACATTTTGGTGCACCGTGACAGAAATAGAGGGGACTGGGTAAAGGCGGTGTTAGGGGATAATACCCCTTCCCCGAATTTCCGACGATCGAAAATCACCGGATAGCCTCCCTCCCCCATATTTTGGCAGACCGGACGATGGTCAAAAATTAAAAGAGAAAATTTAAGTGCATGAGAAAGCCTATGCTAGGCTATATTATGGCTCCTATACTGCTAATTTTGATGAGTATAGCATTTGGATTATTATTATGCCAATATTATACCTTTGATTTTTATTATAATCTATTTCAAAATTTATTCTCAAATTCATTGCAAGAAGAAAAATTCTTGTCTGAAATCGAGTTTAATTTAGACTGCATATTAGATGAAGATGAAGAAAATACGGGTGCTTGGGTAAGTGTTAAACTGCATTCTCCATACTCGTCTCTACCATAGCAATACCCAGATTGAGTGTGTCGTGTGCCGGGTGTGCGAACACCGAAAATTGAAGTGCTGGTAAAAAACTCCTAGCGGCGCTAGATGAACTTGCCCTAAATAAGCTCGCCCTAAAGGCAACATGCCTTAAATGAACACGCCCTAATATAGCTTAGTGTCGTAGAGAGTCGCAAAAGTTTACTGGACTGTCCGGTCTTGAATCTTCACTATTGGTTTCTGCTTTCCGTTTGAGCGTTGACGCTTAACCCACTGCTCTATTGCAGCTAATGAATGTTTGACTTGTAAACTTCCTTAAATGGCTTTGATTTCTTGAAGCTTTTTCTCTTGCATTCTCTGCGACTTATTTTCCTTTCATCGCGCTTACTTCTTTTTGGTGTGTTATTTTCGGCGCTTTCGCCGAAATACTTAACCCCCTTCCCAAGTAAACAAAACGATTGATGTATTTTTAAAAAGTCACATTTTTCTTAAATTCCCTAAATCTAGTCTATCCAAACTTTAGTTCGTGAGAAGTGTACATGAGAAGTGTCAAAAAAGCCCTTTAGGGCAAGTTCGCTTTGAGTTGCCTTTATGGTAGAGATGTTACGCTCATTTTTAGAAAGGGAGGCGATAATCTCCAAAAAAGAGGGGAAAAGACCCCCCAAGTAATGTTAGGATAGCCTTTTAGATTAGCTTGAGGATAAGCTAAGAATATGGTGGGAGATGTTAGGATAGCATTTTAGTTTCAAAATATAATAATTAATTAACCTAAAAGACTATTCTAACACCTCCCTCCATAATCTTAACTTTTCCTCAAGCTAACCTAAAAAGCTATCCTAATAACAAAAGGAGTAAAAACCTTCCTATACTTATGACAAATCCAATTTTTAGCTATGTATAACAGCTATTCAACGTGCCATGTTGAGTCATAGAGTGATAATTTGGATGCTTAGAATTTATTTGATATGGCATGCTGTGATGATTATTTTAGTCATATTCTTCAATAAAAGTACGATTTATATAATCTCGTATTATGAAATCCAATTTTTTTACAAATCTTCATAACTAAAAAGTTGGAATCTGATTTTCTTAAGAGCTCTGTACTAGGCTTTTTAACTGGCGTCCCGGGTCGGAGCGGTCCAGACTGGACTGGGCTTTTAACTGGTATCCCGGGCAGCGGTCGTGCAGGCCCAATCCAGGACGCGATCGATTCGTCCCAAACTATTAATTTTTCACCAAAAATATCATTTTCCACCAAAAATTGACATCTACTGAGGGTTTTCAGTCGAATTTTAAGCAGAAAACCTTCAGAAAATGACATTTTTAGTGAAAAATCGAAATTTTTGAGTGGAGTACTCAAAACATACTGATAGATTTTTCTTTTAATTGGCGTTTCGGGCCACGGCTCTATTCGGACTGGGCCCCCAAAGCCTACTCTGAACCCCCCCCCCACCTCGACTAATAATACTTCAAAACTTCATTCCATTAACTTTTTCTTATCAATTAATAATTTAAGAAATACAAATATTCAAAAAGAAAGAAGAAACTCCAGCCACAACTATAGAAGAAGGTCCTACTGAACGCTTGCTAAATGAAGAAAATTAGTTTTTTGGTTGAAGAAACTCCGTCAAATAAATAAAAACACTTTGTGCTACACGCCGGTAAAATGGATGTTTGCCCTAAAGAACCAGTCCACTTGGAAAAAAACACTATGAAAAAGTTATATATTCGGAAAGTTCATGAAAAATGGAGCATTTTTTTTACGAGATGTTCTAAATCGTTATAGTTTTTCAGATAATTGCGTTTGAAGTTGGCAATTTTTGAAATCTGTGTATTACAACGAAAACATGAACGTAGTGAAACTTACGAAAACTGCCAAAAAATTTTGAAATTTCGCGTCAATACACAACTTTTATTGATTCAGGAACGAATCTTCACGGCGTTCATGCTTTTGTTGTAATACACAGATTGAAAAAGGTCCTTCAAAAATTCCCAACTTCAAACGCGATTATCTCGGCAACAATAACGATTCAGGGGTTATGTTAAAAAATTCTCTATTTTTCATGAACTTTCCGAATATATAACTTTTCGATACTAGTTCGGATTAGGGACCCCGCCCAAAAAATTTCAAAAATACCCTTATAGAGGTATTTTATGCGTAGATTCCAAAAAACACACCCAAAATTTCCGAAAACGCTTTCATATGCATGAAAATGGCATTTTTCTGTTTGGAATCTTCATTACGACAAGCACGACGGTGGCAAACCCATCTCTTCTTATCACCATGCAATTAAATTCATGTCTTGTCCGCAAGTGTCGCATACTTGACGTCCGTGTAAAAGTCCTAGACTAATAAGCCAATCTTCAAATTCATCATCGTTAAGATTCAACTTCTCTGCCAGATCGAGCAAATTCATGTCTTGAATTTCGTTCAAAGCAGCCATGTTGACTTGATAACTTGAGAGCGTTGATGAAGAACTTGGTTTGTTGGTAATCCAACGGTAAAATGTGTATGTTTTGCAGACTTTTATATGCTTTTTGTTAACAATGCATCCCTGCTTGATCGTGTTTTGCGGGAAAGTTGTTCTCCAAGCATTCTGCGTGGTCGTATTTTAAGCAGACAAAAATGCCATTT
This sequence comes from Acrobeloides nanus, assembly GCA_900406225.1. NCBI lineage: Eukaryota > Metazoa > Nematoda > Chromadorea > Rhabditida > Cephalobidae > Acrobeloides > Acrobeloides nanus. The sequence goes on along the minus strand of OZJO01002897.1, from coordinate 7,731 downwards.
TCATGCATATGAAAGCGTTTTCAGAATTTTTGAGTGTGTTTTTTGGATCCTAAGCATAAAAATAGACCCCTATAAGGGTATTTTTAAAATGTTTTTGAGTGGGATCCCTAATCCGAACTAGTACTACTTTTTCATAGTGTTTTTTCCGAGTGGACTGGTCCTTTAATATTTACGAATTTAGTTTGATAGAAAAAAACAATAATAAATTTTCTTTTATCCAGCCTAATAGTATTAGTTGATTGTTATTTTTATGGAATTCCCAAAAAAACAAACACTCCAATTCTTCTTATTCAATTCCGATGCCATACACACATCGGTGCCAAAAAACAAATTAAGCTGCATATAATCCATTGAATTGGGTCGTATGCAAAAAATACAAATACCTCGAAAAACATCCATTCGGTTACAATTTAATCCTCCTCGAACACGCTCGAAAAATGTCTCTTCGTACAATGTTGAAATCAATATGTATAATTTTATATTTATTTAACTTAAAAATTGACTTCATATTTTCTGAATGTCTTTGTAATAAAGACCAAATAAAGTTGGACTATATGAAGATCCCTCTTAATTCACAAGAAAAGGTTATAAATGAATTATTAGAAGCTAGTATTTTCTCGGACGCTGAGAAAAATCCTTCAACACACCGTTTAGTTTTTAATGTAACAAGATCTGATATAAATTTGATTAAAATTGGGGATAATCATAATGAATGTAGTCTTCATCAATTAATTGCATGCAAAGATCTTCCAGGTAAATTTGTTTTTTAAAAGTATTGTACAGTTCATAGGTTGGCAAAGTGGGGGGAGGGGGCCCCTGATGAGGTGGTTCCCCTCAATTTTGGGTCTATGATTGAGTGGGTCAAGGGAAGACTCCCCATCTTGAAGACCTATGTTAGAAATTTATTTAGCTTGAGGTAGTCTTCTGACACCCAATTTTTATGAACCACTTCATATGTTCGGCGGGGTCCATGAGGTAGTCCCCACCTCAATTTTGGGTTCATAGTTGAGTAGGTCAGGGGGAGACTCCCTCCCCCTTGCCGACCTATGGTGCAGAGACCACTTCCCCTCCCCCCTTCCCGTTTTCGGCCAAAGAAGGAAAAGCACATGTACCGACCATAGGTGGACAAACAGGGGGAGAGAGGGGGGCTGGTGCTAGGTTGGGTCTAAAATTTTCAAAAATTTGCCTCGATCCCCCCTATATTTTTTGAACATTTTTCAAAATTTTGAGGACCAAAAAAAAGAACCAACCCGGCCGCTCCGATGCCGGGTTGGTCCTATTCTTGGCCTTTTTGCCGGATTGGTTAGGGGGTGGGAGACTCCCCCCCCCTTTGGGAATGTATGGTACCGACCGCGCACCGAATAAAAATTTTGGGGTACTTGTTCAATTGCGCCCCCTCCCCGAAATTGGATGGGCTGTGATCTTTTAACATTTATGATTTTTAGAAAATTTATCGATGCAAAAACCGAATACAAATTCCTACCAAGTTTTTAACAAAAAAGAAAAACCTAACCAACCAGTCTATCATTGCCCATTGGATGCGGTTTTGCTAATAATTTTATTTTTCTACACGATTGCTATATGTGTTTTGTGTTATCTGTATGCATGTAAGTTCTTTGAAATATAAAAATTTAAGTTCCTTTTATTGACTTTGACAATTTAGCTCAATTATATAAATTCCGAACTCCACTTTCAAGTCTTACTAGCTCTCGAGCTACTTCATTTATTGCAAGACCTAACAGCTCTTGTTCACGTACAAAAATGGATTTTGCAAAAATTTCAGATAATAGAAGTAACATTATAAAATTACTTAACGCAGACCATCCTTGGGAACAGTTTGCCTTTTAGTCTCTGTTGACATAGGCACAAAATTGATGTTTCCGGGACAAGATTTTTACAGAAAGTTTTATTTTCTGTTGTGATCATCTAACTTTTTAGTTCTGACAGCTGATATGATCTCTGCCACATCTTGTTATAGTACCATGCATACTAGTCAGAATATAAAAAATTCTCTTAGCGCCAAAGATTTAGAGAAGTTTGCTGATGCTAAACAAAATTTTCATAATGATCGTAATCTTTCTTATCCCATGCAAAAATTTCTTGGAGATATTTTCGTGCCATATGAAGATTCAAAGACGGGTATATTTTTGAAATTAAATATAGTACCGGGGCCGAGCGTTCCGCACTCGCGATTTCTCCGAGAGCGAGTTCAAGAGGAACTCCCGAGCGACGCAATTTTTACCCAAGGGGAAAAAGTCCATTATTGGCTGAATATTGAAACGAATTTGGGTAAAAATTGTCAGGGAAAAAATTGTCACTGGGAAAAAATTGTTTAAGGGAACAAAGTGGTAAGGGAAAAAATGTCGGTCAACCCNACCCCCCCCCCCCCCCCCCCAATTTGGACCTATCGCCGCTCTTGTCCCCCATACTTGAAAAAATCATGAGTAGTAAGTTAAATTTTAAATTTTTAGAAGATAACAAATTACAAAATGAAGAGCCAATTTATGAGACTCCCGTTTCTGTCCATTCTGTTAATAATAATTTTATTTAAACTTTTCAAAACACCCGCATTTTTGTACATGCATGTATAAATGTTGTAATTGTGTATAAAAGATCCAAAATCGGACCAAATAGATTGGGTTAATTGAACAGTTCTGCGACTTTTCACATGATTTTTGGACCGGAAAATTTTTCTAAAAAGGACCTATTGGGGGTAACTTTGTGCGGGGAATCGAGTGCGCAAATTTTCGAAGCGTGAAAATGCCTTTCTGATCTTGATTCAGGGAAAGCGGTATATTTATTGAAGCGAAAATGCAACAAATTTGAATTTTCGCCAGAAAATCAGCTGTATAGGGGTCAGCTGTATTTTTCTATGCGAGAAATCGAAAATCGCTTACGCACATTTTCGAGGCATAAAAAAATTTCCCTGAACTGATATAAGCTATTTTTAAAAGATTTTCATATTGAAACTTTTTAAAGAATATACCGTAAAATTTCTAATAGAGCCCCATGTAAACGTAAAAATTCTCTTAAAAATCGAGTTTAAATCGATTTCCTTCGAGCGACCACTTTTTGGATAGCTATGAGAAACATTATGTAAAAGAATTTATTGACAATGACTTCGATTTCACGGAGATATGATTTTTTGAAAAAATGTCATTTTTTCAAATCCAAAGGGCCATAACTCAGCGAAAATAAAATATTTTTTCAATAATTTTTTTATAGAACTTTCCCTTCTAAAGTAGCTATCTAAAAAGTGGTCACTCGAAGAAGTCCGATTTAAACTCGATTTTTAAAAGAGCAATCATTAACACCTTCTAATAGAGCCCCATGGGGGTTCTATTAGAAGTTTTACGGTACTCCTTGTAGGGATAACTTCTTGTGGTTAAAATCAAAAAATTCTTTCAGTTTCCGCTTTCCCTGAACCAGGGTCAGGAAAGCGTTTTCACGCTTCAGGAATGCACGCAATTGATTCCCCGCATAAATTTACCCTTAGCTGAGTCTTTCTTAGAAAAAATTTTCATATCAAAAAATCATGTAAAAAGTCGCAGAACTTTTCGATCAACCCAATATGTAATCATTGATCACTTGTGTTCTTTAGATAAAAAAATAGGCGGGGCCACATCAGCGTTGTTTATTGTTTTTGTTTTTTATTGAGTAGTTTTCCCGTGGAATTCATCACGGCTTTATGGGAAGAAAAAAATAAAGTGATGAATAAGCCGGTTTAGCCCAAAAAGTCACCCGGAAATTTTCGAAAACATGCATTATCAATATCAAATTTTATGTAATATAGTATAATATAATAAAGCTTATACAGTCAACCTTCGATTATCCGACCCCCCTCGGGAGGGGTCAGATAATCGAGGTTTGAAATATACAAATTTCGGAAACAGTTAACCCTGCGAGATAGAACCCGAATTCTCAATCTGAATCCGAATTTCGGATTCTGAATTCGGATTATGATATCCGGATTCAAAATCAGAATCAAAACCCGAATCCAAAATCCAAATTCAGAATCCAAAATCCGAATTCAGAATCCGGAATTTGGATTCAGATTCTGATTTTGAGTTATGGATTTTGATTTTATGAGTTGTGATAGGGGACCGGGGGTCGGATAATCGAGGGTTGACTGTATAACTATTACAACTGTACAATCCTATGGGCTACAAAATTTTTATCAAAAACGAGCGAAAAATGCCGATTTTAGATGTGTTTTATAGACGGACACTACTTATGAAACAACTCAATATAAATTTTTTCAAAATATACACAAAAAAATTAATCAAGATCTAGATGCTCATTTTTATTCCCGCTTGAACCATTTTGCTCATTTCCTTCATTTTTCTTATCCTTGTTCGAGTCTTTTGTCTCATCTCGATCTGTTGTAAATGTAATTGAATCCTTAGCTTCAATTGTTCCTTGATTGCCAATTGTAGAATTTGAAGATGTTGAGTATGAAGCTGTAGTAGTAGTTGAAGATGTCGAGGCTATATTTCGATTTGCGCTTTCTGCATGCACATGAATTCCTTCATTAAATTGCATCATCATCGAATCAATAAATGGCATTAACATTTGGCCAAACGGTCTGAAAAATTATTCAATTTTTTCTTGATTGACATTTCCCGAAATGGGGCATTTTCCGAAAAGAGAAAGAAAAGTTCATCACTCATGGTGCAAGAGAAATATTACAAATTTATCTTGTACTGGGTTCGATCCCCCGAAGATTAGAAAAATTTTTGGCCCTAGCGAGATCAAACCATCGACCAATTGAGTGTAATGGTGCGACGCTTGCCACTGCACTATGGGCAATGATTTTGGTATATTGACAGGAAATCCCATATACAAAAATTCTTACGTGCTCATAACTTCATTCGGTAGATTTGTAATCTTTTCTGGTATCGTATTTCCGGTCAAAAATCCTGCCAATTCATTGGAGAATGTATTACAATTGTGATTTAATAAGTGGTATTTGTATCCTCTAAAAACATGTTATGGAGCTACTACACCATAGGAGGGGGCACCCACGTGAAAAATTTTTTCTGGAAATGATCCCTCTAGGGGTAAAAACATGCGGAGAATCCGAATTTGACATTTTTGAAGCAAAAAGCGCTCCCTGATTCAGGGAATCCGCATGTTTTTTACCCCTAGAGGGGTCATTTCCAAAAAATTTTTCACGTGGGTGGCCCCCCTCATTGTGTAGTGGCTTCTATGTTATTAACGTTTGAATTTGCTCTAGCTGCTTACTCAAAAGTCGTTTCTGACAATTCATTCAAATATTCTTCAAATAATTCCTGCGGGATTTCCGTCTCTCCGAGATCAACAACTTCGGTTGGTGGGCCAAGCATGAAAGAACCTAGGGGCACGTAAGCAATTCCTCCACTTCCGAAAAAATATTCTTTATCATAAACGGTTATACCGGTATGCCACACACCATCTATTTGACGGCCTGGAAAAAAATTTTATGTGGGTCAAACGTGGATTTGGTAGATATTCGTTTATATGCTTTTTTAGTTCAATGGTAGAGTACTGCTCAGTACGAAGAGGACGTGTGTTCGAGTCCTGCCAAAGTTACAAGAATTTTGCCTAGATAACAGAGTTGTTGCAGGCTCTGTTGTCCTCTTACAGGGAATTTCGGAAGAGAAACACTTTTACTCGCGGAAAGTGTTCGTTTATCTCAAAATTTACCTAATAACGGCATAGATATTCCACGAGCCAAGCCATTGGTAATTTCATAAACGTATAGTTTGACAGGAAAGCCCATTATACCAAAATATTTCTATCAACAAAAAAATACAATAAAGCTATGCAGCAGTTGGACTAGTTTAAATAAAGAAAAAATTTTCGAGAAATTGCTTTATATTATCATCTTTTTTTATATCATCAATTTTTTCAATATTTCTTAAATCTTTTGCAAAAATGACAATCTAAAAGCATTCGTTTTGATAACAAAAACTATTTGAGTGTGAGAAATGTATTTATGTGTATAATTTAGAAACTTTCTCTTTCGCTTACGACCATACCACGTTGAAAACACGCCATCCCGTCCGATCTGGCAAGTTAAGCAACGTTGGGCCCGATTAGTACTTGGATCGGAGACGTCCTGGGAATCTCGGGTGTTGTAAGCTTTTTGCTTTTTGGGAACTTTTGGCATGATTTATTTTCGATTTTTTGAATTTTTAAATAGTATTTTCCAAATTTTGTAGCATTAAATTTTTTTAGTTTGTGAAAGAAGGTACTTCATTTTTTTAGCTATTTAGTGATGCGTATCAGGTCTACCGGTAATGGTTTTTTCTTGCTAGGAAAAACTATTTTCGATGAATTTTTTTAGGATATGGTAAAAAGTACTCAGGAAGAGGATGGTAGAGTTAACAATTTGAAAAGTGCAGGTTTTCGTGTCAATAATCAACTTTTTTCAACTTAGAACATACTGGAAATGAAAAAAGTCGATATAGCCCCCCCCCCCCAATTCAACACGGATTCGCCGGAAATTTTAGGACCTTTTTGGTGAAAAATAGGAAATTCTGGTCATTTTTGGTGAAATGGGGGACCATTATGATTTTTGAAAAAATTTTTCAAACGATTTGGGGAAAAACATAAGGGGAACCATTAGGAAAAAATTTTAAGTTTTCCAGGAATGTGGGGGGGGGGGAACCACCCCGGGTTCTCTCTTCTGGTTACGCCATTGATTGTAATCATCTTCATCAATTTTATTAAAAATTTATAAATTTAAACAAAAAATTTTATACGTTGTGATTACTTAATCATTGACCTGAACCCCCTCTCCGTAATCAATCGTAATCATTTGGCTACCCCTCCCTCCCCCTACTTAATTACGTAATATCTGGATGACCCCCAAAGCTAGCTAATTCGATCTAATCATGCGATATTCTGATTATTCCGTTTGGGAGTGATTGAAACGAGAACCCGGGAAGCAAAAGGATTCATCTCTCTCAGAGATGAGAAGATCCACGCAAGTGTTTCAACGAGTTCTAACTCTTTTCGACAAAGCAAATATTTTCCGCAATTACCAAATATCATACTTCAATGCATATTTTTTAAAACGGTAACACTTTATGTCTTGCAATTGGTGCCAAGGAAAGCTGTAAATACAATCTAACTGTAGAAACAAACATTTTAAGCATTCGCCAATTATTCGTGAGATAGAGAAAAATAACGACTTATAAACACCCTAAAAATCGGAAAAAATTTTTGTTTAGGGCACCCTCAAAATACTAGACTTGGGTTTGGCCTAACCAGCCAAAAGCTAGCTAATTCGATCTAATCGTGCGATATTCTGATTATTCCGTTTGGGAGTGATTAGAACGAGAACCCGGGAAGCAAAAGGACTCATCTCCCTCAGACGTGAGAAGATCCACGCAAGTGTTTCAACGAGTTTCAACTCTTTTGACAATATCCTAGGTAGACAATCTCTTCATGAAGTGAGGCACTTGGAAGCCGCATTTTTCAACGAATTTTGAGGAAAACTTTGTATAATGCGGTGGCACGAAGAATAATCTTTATTCAACAACGTTTCGGAGTTTAACTCCTTCTTCAGGTCTAAAAAACAAAATACAGTACTTGGAATTATCTTACAATTCCGTGACAGTTCCGTGACGTCCCTTATTAGGCAGAGAAAAAAATTACTTTTGACCTTTTATGAAAATCTTTTTCCCCGCTAAGAAAATCAATTTTGAAATGCGCTAAGTTATTGATGCTCAAACAATCTTTTTG
>OZJO01002895.1:0-10864 GCA_900406225.1 Acrobeloides nanus | reverse complement strand
TCATAAAAACAAAAATTTTGGACCGGGGTATGTGCAACTGTGCCCTGAAAATAGCTAAAAACTTTGTATTCCCTGAAACAGGGTCAGACAAGCATTTTCATGCATGCGCGCAATCGATTCTCCGCCTAGAAAACCCGTACGACGGTCCGAAAATTTCATCAAAAATCGATTTTTATAGCCAAATTTCATCAAACATTTATAAAAATTACTTTGTTACATTGGAAACGTACATTTTTGAAAAAGTCTGTATATTGACACGAAAACATGAGTTTACGCTTAAAGCGATTGATCAAAATAAAAAAAAGTCTTTTCTTCCATTCGACCAAGCACCAATTTGATTGCGTCAAAAACAAAAAAATGCTAATCACTTTTTAATGCGAATCCCCGGATCCCTTCCTCTAATAATAAACGGATTTTATGGGACTTGCGACGGGAAAAATGCTATTAAATCCAAGTGGAAAAAAATATCTCCAAATAGATTGCATTGCCGAGGCATGAAAATGCTTGTCTGTGACCCTGATTTAGGGAAAAATTGTCTGACCCTGATTCAGGGAATACAACATTTTTAGCCATTTTCGGAGTATACCCCAAAAGAATTTTTTGAGAAGAAAATTTTTTACTAAAAATGACCCACATGGGAGTAATTTTATGCGGGGAATCAATTGCGCACATTTTCTAAGTATGAAAACATTTCCTTGACCCTGAATGGATTCGGTATATTGGCGCGAAAATCGAAAAATTTCCTATTTTTGTCCTGAAAGCATCCACCTGGGGATAATTTTATGCGGGGAATTGATTGCGCACATTTTCTAAGCATAAAAAATTATCTTGACCCTGATTCAGGGAATGTATTTGGTGTGAAATTGACGCGAAAATCGAAAATTTTTCTTTTTTCGCCCGTACATCAACTCCATTCCCTGAACCAGGGTCAAGATAATAATTTTTCATGCTTAAAAAATGTGCGCAATCGATTCCCCGCCTAGGAAATTTTATTATTATTTTGATATAAATTATCAAATAATTTTTTATTTGATCTTTGCAACAACAAAAATCATTTTTTCATCAACCGAAAGCATAATCCCAACTACGCTAATCCTAACATTAAAGTTTTTGCAAGTATGCAAAACGTTTGTAAATTTCTGCACAAAATTTCAATTCAAAAATCACTAAAACATCACATATTCACAGGATTTTGGACATAAGCAAAAAAGAAAAGTTGACACAAATGCTTAACCTCCTTTTTTCTGTATTGTGTATAAATGAAATCGTATAATTCTTGTCGGAATCCAACCATTTCCACACTCAATTTCTAGTTTAGATGGACCTCTTAAAGTTGAAAGTTTTTTTATGTTCCTATTCATTTATACAATTTCTGTCAATTGGATTTTTTGTAATTCAAGGACCTGTTCGGTCGAGAAAAAAGTTGTCGTAATTTATGTCTATTCAGAAAGTTCATGAAAAATGGAGCATTTTTTGTTTTAACGGCATGCTCTGAATCGTTGTAGTTTTTGGGAAAATTGCATATGAAGTTGGCGATTTTTGAAATCTGTGTATTACAACGAAAACATGAACTTCGTCCCTGAATCAATGAAAGTGTGTATTGATGCGAAAATTTAAAAAAATTTCGTTTTTTATCGACTTATGAAAACTGCCAAAAAAATTTCGAATTTTCGCGTCAATACCCAACTTTTATTGATTCAGGGAAGAATTCCCTTCATCGTCCCGTTTTTGTGTCCTGTTCTTGTTCGTCAAAAAAATCTGTATTACAACGAAAACATGAACACAGTCAATAAAAGTTGTGTGTATTAACGCGAAAATTCAAAAAATTTTGGCAGTTTTCGTAAGTCGATGAAAAACGAAAAAAAATTTCAATTTTCGCGTTAATGCACAACTTTGATTGATTCAGGGACGAAGTTTCATGTTTTCGTTGTAATACACAGACGAAACTTCATATGCAATTATCTCGAAAACTACAACGATTCAGAACATACCGTAAAAACAAAAAATGCTTCATTTTTCATGAACTTTTCGAATATCAACAAAACATGGCAACTTTTTTCCCCCACTAGACTGGTCCTTTAAAATAGAACAAAGATGTTTAGAGTTAATTATGCCTCATTCAGCTTCAAAAACCAAGCATAATTCTTCAATTTTACGAAGACTTAGAACTTTATTATCGGCACGAAAATTTGTTGGGTAAAAATCCAAGCTTGAGACAATTCATTCCCACTATATAGCCCGTTATACTTTTTCGTAAAAATTGTTCAACTTCTTGTCAACACATTCGTTTTATTTCACACATATCGGGCAGCAATATTTTTACTATCGTTTTGCGGATTTATAGCTAAATTTTATGACTTCCCTTTCCTTGCTTTAACGATCATCACGATTTTTTGTATAAGTCTTATATGCCGGAATAACCAAGAATTTCTTCTTTCTTGCTTTTCGATTTCCTCCTTCATTTTGTTGTTAGTGAGTGATGAGACCAAGCTGGCTTCGTTTCCTACCTCAATTTTCAAATGAAATATGATCAAGAGTTTTGAGGGTGAAAGAAGAAGGACACCTTTTTACACCTTGAATTTTCTTTCTTGATAGCTATTTTTTATGCTGTATGCTTCCTCCGGTTCTGATCAATCGGTTGATTTGAAACTTTTTTGTTTTACATTGAACTTTTATGTAGTGATGTACGACACTAATAATATGACACTAAAATAATCCAATTTGAACATTGTTTTGGGTTATTGAAACGAAAACCCTGATTCATACTTTCGTTTCAATAACTCAAAGCAATGCTTTAAATGGGATGGGGAAGCTACTATACAATAGGGAGGACACCCATGTGAAAATTTTTTCTGGAAACGACCCCTCTAGAGGTAAAAATATGTGGGGGAATCCGAATCAAATCGAAATGGGCCCAAGCCCAGCTCGGACCAACGGACCTGGATAGCGGGCTTAGGCCCGTTGGGCCCGGCCAGATCATACGGGCCTCATGGGCCGAAGACGGGCTAGGATGATCCGAACCGGGTCCAACTTCGAACTCTGATCCGAATTTGACAATTTCGAAGCGAAAAAACGCTTTCCTATTTCAGGGAAGGTTATTGAAGCGAAAAGTCACAAAAATGCGATTTTTGCATAAAAACGAATTTTCGCGTCGATATACAACTTTTCTTGAATCCGAGGAATTTTATAAATGCCAAAATTCGGATTCCCCGCACATTTTACCCCAAAAGGGGTCGTTTTTAGGCACAAATAGCATTTTTGCGACTTTTCGCTTCAATACACAATACGCTTTCCTGAATCAGGGAAGGCGTATTATACACCCCCTTGCGCTCTTATGCTAAAAATTGTTTTATTCAGCCAAGCAATTTCCCCCCAGCTTTTTTCCTTAAAAGGATTTTTATGATATCATTATATTCTTAATCAAGCTCCAAAATTTCTTCTTTTTTACGTCAATAGCCCATAAAAAGAAGGGAGCTAAATGAATTATTGTGATTAAGGCCATTTCTCCTTAATTATTTTCAAGATGCTACATACATCATTTTATTTTTCACCCATTTCCTTTTTGAATAAAGAAAAACAATAGGGTCAAAATGTTGCGAATTTTTTACCCCCCTTCGTTAAAAAAATAAAATTCTTTTCTTAAAGGTAGAAAAAAACACTATGAAAAAATTATATATTCGGAAAATTCATGAAAAATGGAGAATTTTTTGCTTTTATGACAACCTCTGAATCGTTGTAGTTTTTGAGAAAATTGCGTTTGAATTTTGAATTTGCACTCATGTTTTCGTTGTAATACACAAACGAAAAACTTCACATGCGATTATCTCGACGCCGTTATCGATTCCGAATTTACTGTAAAAACAAATTAGACTCAATTTTTCATGGACTTTCCGAGCATATATTTTTTGTGCGAAAATCTGAATTTCTTTTGCCTTGCAAAAGTTGATTATCTACAAGACAATTTCTAATAAATCACTAATTCCGACACATAAATGAATTTGCGCGGCTATTCCTGTTAAAAGTGGGGTTAAATTTGATGGAAAATTGGTTAATTTGAACACTTTTTTTCTTAATTGTCAACTCTTATAGACGTGCAAATCTCTAATCGAATTATTTCATTCTCCTTCTTTTGAGCATTTTTCCAAAAATGAATAAGAATGCCTCAAAAATATGCTTAAAGGACCAGTCTAGTTTTGGGAGAAAATGATGCCATGTGATAGAGCACAAAATTTCTAGCATTTTTTGTTTTTACAGCACTACTTGAAAATCTAACAGTAAAAAGTTATGAGCGAAACAAAAAATTTTCAAACAAGTTTGAACATTGAAACGAAGAGCTTGTACCTAGATTGTTTATTGAAACGACTTAATAAAGATTATAAAATTCAAAACCCTTGAACATTTGGGAAAAAATGAATACAGCATTTTTTATATGCTCGCCGAGACGAATAAAATGACACCAAAATTATCCAATTTGAAAGTTGTTTTGGGTTATTGAAACGAGAATTCTGATTCAGAGTTTTCGTTTCAATAACACAAAACATTGTTCAAATTCAATAATTTTGGTGTCATTTTATTCGTCTCGGCGAGACATAAAAAATGTTGTATTGATTTTTTCTTAAATGTTCAAGGATTTTGAATTTTATAATGTTTTATTAAATCGTTTCAATAAACAAACTTATTTAGACACAAGCTCTTCGTTTCAATGTTCAAACTCATTTGAAAATTTTTTTGTTTCGATCATAACTTTTTACGGTTAGATTTTCAAGTAGTGCCATAAAAGCAAAAAATGCTTCAAATTTTGTGCTCTTTCACATGGCACCATTTTCCCCAAAAGTATACTGGTGCTTTAAAGTTATTATAAAATAGCATAAAAATAAGTTACTATGAAATTTCAAGAATGCAAATAAGGTGGTGTTGACCTCCTCCTCTTCCTTCTTTTTCGGCCAACACATAATCCATCCGACACAGATTTTTGGCTGATGCACCCCCATCAACTTGACAGCCGCAATTATGTTCCATGGAAAATCCGTTTTGACCTTGTCTCGCCTTGTATATTCACTGTATCGGTTGGAGAAGAATTTTTCCGCATTTTAGTGACGTTTGTGCGCGAAAGATTCCCATAGTTTTGTTGGCATTGGCATTCCGACAATTTAGGGGCACGAAATGAGAAAGGTTCAACATGAGTAATAGGCTTTTTTTTACTTTGTGTTATCCAGGAAATCACATGCGATTTTATTAATGGACTAGTTCTGTCGGAAAAAAACACAATGAAAAAATATTCGGAAAATTCATGAAAAATGGAGCATTTTTTGTTTTTACAGCATGTTCTGACTCGTTGTAGTTTTTGAGATAGTTGTGTTTGAAATTGTTCATGTTTTCGTTGTAGTGCACACACTTTTTTGAATTTTTTGCGGAAAATCGATTTTTTCAACTTTCATAAAATGTACAATTATTTATAGCTAAATGAGGCGAACAAAATGACACCAAAATTATCCAATTTGAACATTGTTTTGGGTTATTGAAACGAAAACATGAATCAGAAGTTTCGGCTTAGGCCTAAGACTAAGCCTAGTACTAAGCCTAAGACTAAGACTAGGCCTAAGCCGAAAATTCTGATTCATGTTTTCGTTTCAATAACCCAAAACAATTTTCAAATTGAATAATTTTCGTGTTTTTTCGTTCGTTTCATTTAGCTATACAAAAATTGCTACAATGTTCAATTTTATGAAAGTTGAAAAAATCGATTTAAAAAATTCAAAAAAGTTTGTGTATTACAACGAAAAGCATGAACGCAATTATCTCGAAAACTACAACGATTCAGAGGTTGTTGTAAAAACAAAAAATGCTCCATTTTTCATGAATTTTCCGAATATATAATTTTTACATGGAGTTTTTTTCCGAGTCAACTGGTCTTTTTTTAGCCTATTCAAAGTTAGGCTTAGGTTTTTTTGTTGAACTAATAAAATTCTCCTTCCTCAAGAAAGTAAAAAAAAAATTAATTTTCATTTTGTAATTTTTCCCATCAGCTGGTTTTCCTTCTTTTTTTGTTGTTGTGTGATACTTTTTCCAACGATGAGAAATTTTCTCTCCAAGATGTTCCTTTTTTGGAAGATGCACACTTCCTGTAACACTTGGTGTGAAATGTAATAACACATTTACCATCTTTCTTATTATTTTCATTTGTTTTTGCCAAAAAATTCCCACACTATCCATGCACATTTGCCATGATTTGTATATTTTTCTCAAGCAAAATTTGAGAGATGCTAGAGTCTTTAAAAATCGATGGTAAATCTTCTATTTCAAAAATGTTCCACCTTTTCCTCCCGGCACTCAGAAATAAGCACTTTAAATTATTACTACATTTTTGAAAAAATAAATTGAACTTTTTTAGGCGAAATTCTGCACACTGTGACTTGTACGTTATAAAGCCGGATGAAGCTAGCGGTTCATCCGCAATTGGCACAAATTCATCACTCTTCAGTACGAGATCTTCAGCAGTCCCACCAATGTCTGCCAGGTGTTTCGATGATAAAGTAATCATTTGTGCAATAATTCCAGTCCAGTCGGAAAAAACTCTATGTAAAAATTATATATTCGAAAAATTCATGAAAAATTTTTTGTTTTTACGTCTAGTTCTGAATCGTTGTAATTTTTGAGAAAATTGAAATTTGAATTTGCGTTCATCGTTTTCGTTGTAATACACAAACTTTTTTGAATTTTTTGCGGAAAATTCAAATTTTCTTCAAAAATTCGATTTCCTCCAAAAATTGGATTTTTCGTCAAAAATTCGATTTTTCGAAATCGATTTTTGCGTCGATTTTTTAAATTTTTATAAAATGGACAACATTGTAGCAATTTTTTATAGCTAAATGAGACGAATAAAATGACACAAAAATTATCCAATTTGAACATTGCTTTGAGTTATTGAAACGAAAACCTGATTCATGTTTTCGTTTCAATAACCCAAAACAATTTTTAAATTGAATAATTTTTATGTCATTTTGTTCGTCTCATTTAGCTATAAAAAATTATAGCTACAATGTTCATGTTATGAAAATTGAAAAAATCGATTTTTCCGCACAAAGTTCAAAACAGTTTGTGTATTACAACGAAAACATGAACAATTTCAAACACAATTATCTCAAAAACTACAAGGATTCAGAGGTTGTCGTAAAAACACAAAATGCTCCATTTTTCATGAATTTTCCGAATATATAATTTTTATATAGAGTTTTTTTCCCGAGTGGACCTTTAATATTCCATTATTGAAAGAATACAAATAAGCTATAAGCCATTCAAAACGTCTCATGACGAAAAAAAGTCTTATATCATGCTAATTTGATAGATGTTTGTTATTTTTCAAAGCCAAAAGGAAAATATTTTTCGAATCTAAAATTCTGGGAATTTACATTTTTCCCACGTACTTTCCTTTAAAAGGGCTAGAATTTTTTATTTTGAAAAATATTAAAAAATTGTGTCAGCTATTGAAAAATTTATCCCATTAAATCGTTTCGTTAATAGAAAGATGAGATATCGTTTGGTTGTCGTAAGTTTTCCATAGCTTAAAGGACAGAAAAAACTTTTTCCCTAAAGGACACAAATAATATATTCATAAAGATCATGAAAAATGGAGAATTTTTTGTTTTTACGACAACCTCTGAATCGTTGTAGTTTTCGAGAGAATTGCGCTTGAAATTTGAATTTGGGGTACATGTTTTCGTTGTAATACACAAACTTTTTTGAATTTTTTGCATTAAAATCGTCGAATTTCAGTGTAAATATCTTTTCTATTGTAAATTATGAATTGGTAACGTTTAAAAATAGTTTATGTTTCAATTTTGGTGCAACAAATTTGAAAAAGTTTGCTTATTACAACGAAAAGCATGCACTTTTTTTGCACAAAAATTGACTTTTTTCACAAAAATTGGAAAATAAATATTCTTTAAGCGTTAACAATTCATAATTTACAATAGTAAAGAGATATTTACATTGAAATTTGACGATTTTAGTGCAAAAAATTTAAACAAATTTGTATATTACAACGAAAACATGTGCACAAATTCAAATTTCAAACGCAATTTTCTCGAAAACTACAACGATTTAGAGGTTGTCGTAAAAAACGAAAAATTCTTCATTTTTCATGAACTTTTTGAATATTAACCAAAAATGAAAAGTATTTTCGTTAAAAAAAACAAATTTAGGCTCACGATTTTCTCAGCTTATTGGAGCGTATGCAAAGTCAACGGCTGAATGACCAACGCTGTGAGATGCCAGAAACTGTAAGTTTTAATGTTTTTTTAAACCTTGGATGTTGGTTTGGTCAAAATTGCCTCTCAGTGCGCCTAAATATTTTCAGGATACTTTTTTAAGTTATACAAATTAGTTGACACTTCTTTTTGGGAACTATTACACAATAGGGGAGGGCAAACAACGCTTCCCTGATTCAGGAAAGGCGTATTGTGTATTGAAGCGAAAAGTCGCAAAAATGCGATTTTTGCATTAAAACGAATTTTCGCGTCGATATACAGCTTTTCGTGAGTCCGAGGAATTTTATAAATGTCAAATTCGGATTTCCCGCATGTTTTTAACCCTAGAGGGGTCATTTCCAACAAAAATTTTCATGTGAGTAGCCACCCCCTATTGTGTAGTAGCTTCCAGTTTTGTACATGGTCACATTGTTTTTATGAGTTTGTTGAACAAATATAGGAAACTTACGTTGTTAGGCCACGTAAGCAAGTGTTCATTTCCTTTAACAAAAAAACTATTCATACACCTCAATATGGTCATTAAGTAAACAGCATGATGCCTTATTTATCAAAATAAAAAAGGACTAAGAAGCGAAACGTTTATGATGTATGGCTAGAAATTTTTTGTTGTAAAATTCCAAACTAGTCTTTTATTAACGCTTTGTTGACTTTTTTGGGTAAAGCTTTCCGTTCAATTCATCAAATACGACGTTTCCGTAAAATTTTATAGGTACAAATTTAAAAAAATTTCCTCCTTCCAATTTTGGACCTTCAACAGTTTCATATTTTATATTACTGGTTTTTTATGCCGTATCCTTGACCGGATAACCGGAAGAAGGATTCGCACAACAAGAAGAAATTATACTGTTGCCTTGAAGTCGAAATTAGATTCTACACAATTAAGCCTGGGTGGATTTTTTACCCGCATCCTTTGGACCGAAATCGAGTTATTGCTGACCTTGAGTTGCTTTTTTCTTACCACGACGTACAACAATCAGGCAAGGGTCAAAATTTTGTTGCCAATTGACTCAGCTCGTCGAACGCTTCAAAATGAGTACCATATCATGGGTGTTTTTTGGGCTTTCCCCATGGCCGAGTGGCTAAAGCACTCTGCATTAACTCATATAACGCGGGTTCGATTCCGTCCCAAAAGTCATTTTTTATTTTGTTGTCAAAAGTCATAAAAATTTTTGCATATCCATATTTTTATGCAGGGAACACGATGGCACTATTATTTTTGCGTGAAAACTTTTTGAAAAATTAGAAAAATCTAAAAAAATCAAAAAAAATTTTTTGGATTTTTATGCGATTTTCCAATTTTTTCAAAGTTTTCATCTAAAAATAATATCGTTATTGTGTTTCCCGCATCAAAATTTGGATATGCAAAAATTTTTATGACTTTTGACAACAAAATAAAAAATGACTTTTGGGTGCGGGATCGAACCCATGCCCTATGAGTTAATATAGAGCGCTTTAGCCACTCGGCCATGAGCAAAACCCACAAAAAATCCCATGATATGGTATTCGCTTTGAAGCGCTCGGCGAGCTGAGTCGATTGGCGACATTTAAAAAAAATTTTGACCCTTGCCTGAAGGCCTTTTCGGATTTGTGTACACAAAATTGGTGGAAATTTTTTGGATGGTTCACATGATTTTTTTTTGCAAATTTGAACTAATAGCTTAATGAACATTTTTGTATCACCCTAAATTGTCTAAAAGATGTGCCGATGAAAATCAATCATTTTCCGAACCGATCTCAACCAACATTGAGATCCGATCAGTTCCATCCATTTTCGGAATAACTTTTCGACAATTTTCATGAAACAATTAGCGCAGGCGGACTCTTTTTATTACAGGGTGAGCCAAAAAAAGCCGTACTTTTACGTTTTTTGGCGAAAAATTTTCAAAAAAATTTTTTTCGAAAATTGCATGAAATTACTACCCCTTATAGATAATTTTTGAAAAAAATTTTTTTTATTTTTCACCAAAAAATGATTTTTTGGCTCACCCTGTATTCTTTTGTATTTCAATAGTTTCCCATACCTTCTCGCAGAAACGGATGATCTTGAGTAGGTTTCATTTATTTTCTCAAGTGCTCTCACGGATTTATAGAATTGATTGCATTAGGTTTTTAAAGCCCATTTAACCCATAATCTTAGCAGACTTTTTAAAAGTTAGTAAGGAGCGATCCCGTCCGATCTGGCAAGTTAAGCAACTTGGGACCATCGGTTCGATCAATTCTTTTTGATGGTCCAAACGGATAAAAATTTTTGCCTATGGGTAATTTTATGCGAGGAATCGATTGTTCACATTCCCGAAACGTAAAAACGCTTCTCTGACCCTGATTCAAGGAAGGAAATGGTGTATTGAAGCGAAAATGACTAAAACTAGAAGATTTCACCGGAAAACCGGCTATCTAGGGGTTTTCTTATGCGCGGAATCGATTGCGCGCATTTTCAAGGCATCGAAAAATTTACCCGAATCAGGGTCAGAGAATCATTTTTCAAAAAAATTTTTTTTTGATCTGTAATTGGTCTTAATCTTTAACCTTAAGCCTAAGCCTTAAGTATTTTCGAAAGCTCTTGAGAAGTTTGCAGCCGAACTCATCCTTATACTTGA
>OZJO01002889.1:0-15572 GCA_900406225.1 Acrobeloides nanus | reverse complement strand
TTTAAAGAAAATCAAAAAAAGCGCTCTGTAACTTTAAAATTCAACTTCCGAACTTTCGTTTGAGCCCAAGATCATAGAAAATGGATTTCACAGCTCGGAGGAGTAGCATTTTGAAAATCTGCTAAATTGCGATATGATATCGGATTTTTTTGCCTAAATTTAGCAGATTTTCAAAATGCTACTCCTCCGAGCTGCGTAATCCATTTTCTATGATCTTGGGCTCAAACGAAAGTTCAGAAGTTGAATTTTAAAGTTACAGAGCGCTTTTTTTGATTTTCTTTAAAAAAAATTTTTTTTTGACCAACTTAAAAACGGATACTTTTTTGACCAACTTAAAAACGGATTCTTATACTGTACAAACTACAAAAAAAATTTTTTCTTCTTATAGATTGTACATACTACAAATCCTGAACTCGGGATTTCCAGAAAAACAGACTTTATAACCGTCTGGTGTCTCTTATCGACTTATTAAACAACAAAAATTGTATCAACTGATATCTGGGGCATTTATAAGTACGTTAGCTTTGCGCAGAGGCGATAACGTGACCAATGAGGCCTAGCCGAGGTGCGTTTATTGCTGGTTGAAAACTTAACCCAATACCCCGCACGGATTCCTTCGGGATGAAGTTGCAATTTTTGAACGCCCACGAGGGCAAAAATCTTTTTCTATTACAAACAGAATATCATGTACATTTAGAAATATATTCCCGCATAGGAAATCCTAAAAAGATGGATTTTTCTTGAAAATTCTGCTTTTTGAGTTTTCATTTCATTACTCAACTGCTTTCTTGATTTAGAGGATGAGTTTTCATGCTTCGGCAATACGCACAATAGATATTCGATAGAACTAGAGTTCGATCCCGAGTTCGGGATTGACCTCTTGGCCGGGACGAGATGGACTATGGCAGGATTTTCAAAATCCGGGACGGGATCGATTCCCGGGATTTAAAAAAAATTTACCTTGGTCCTCTTCAGTTTTTTTTTTACTTTAAGAACATAAAAACACTTGAAAATTAAAACATTTAGCAACCTCACAAATTACAGCAACCTCAAAAATAATGACATTTGAAAAAGAAGGGCTTTCGGCAACCTCATGAATTACGACAACCTCAAAATATTAACATAACAACAACCGGTGAGGTTGCAACAACCTCAAAAACAATAAAAATCCTAAGCTAGAAAACAAATCAGAGCCGACATCGGCTCAATCGACCAAGGTGAGGCTGCAGACTGCTACATCGGGCTACCAACTTCGGTGGCGAATCTACTCCAAACACCCCTGAAGCTGAGCTATCCCAAACCTTTATATCAACCGTGTCGCAAACTGAACGCAGGTTGCAGCATGCTTGTCTCGAGCTTCTTTTTAGCTATCTCAACCTGTGGGATCTTTTCTCTTCTTGAGGTGATGCGGCATACCGCCCCTATTGCCTATTTCGAGTTTGCTCCCTCGTTTTTGTGGCTTCGAAACTTTTTGGCTGTTTCGTGGACCTGTTTATCATTTTCGAAGACGGACTTTTCTCATCCTGCGTCATTGGATCCAAAAATGGAGCAGGATGTTTTTGATTTGAGGCAAGGAGAATGAGACAACTTCACTTTTTGAATGATCGAATCACCCGATCACTCAAGAAAAACATAAACAGGCTCTTTTCCTTACAAGACACAAAAATAACCTCAATTATACGAAATGCGAAAAATAAGAACTTGCATGAACTACCTTTATCTTATACAAGCTCTTCGTTGTAATACACAAACTTTTTTGAATTTTTTGCGGAAAAATCGATTTTTGCATCGATTTTTTCAATTTTCATAAATAATCATTGTAGCAATTTTTTATAGCTAAATGAAACGAACAAAATGACACCAAAATTATCCAATTTGAACATTGTTTTGGGTTATTAAAACGAAAATATGAATCAGAATTTTCGTTTCAATATTAAAACTATTTTCAAATTGGATGATTTTGGTGTTATTTTGTTCGTCTCATTTAGCTATAAAAAATTGCTATGGTGTTCATTTTATGAAAATTTAAAAGATTGATGCAAAAATCGATTTTTCCGCAAAAAGTTCAAAAAAGTTTGTGTATTANTACAACGATTCAGAACATGCCGTAAAAACAAAAAATGCTCCATTTTTCATGATCTTTCCGAATATATCATTTTTCATATGGTTGTAAATTAATGGATGGTTGTAAATTCATATGGTTGTAAATTTTTATGATTCGCTAAAATAAAAATTTCGACCCTGGTGGGATCGAGCCCGCGCCAAAAACATGAATGGCCAGTATCCTAGCCATTAGGCCACTGAACTCCGATTTTTTGAATCTCGATTCGAACTTTTCAACTTTGTCGCTTGGGATCTTCGACTTTTCAAGAAAGTGTCCCTTAAATTTTTTACCCTTTTGATGTAAAATTTGTACGAAAAACGAAAAAAGCCAACAAAGAGAAAATTCCAGGAAAATAGTTTATACAATCTATTCCAAAACGGACAAAAATAACCGACGCTTAAAATAATGATTATGCAATGTAAACAATAACGCAGAATTCAGTCAAATAAAACCCCTTGAAATTTATATGGCATTCCCCGAAAGTCAAAAATATCCCAAAGTAGAAAGATATCTTCTCTTTTATACATTTATAGAACTCAAACAAACTATATCGGATGAGCCAACAAAGCAAACAGGTGCCGAACGAGCCAACTAATTCCACGAGGCATCATGGCGCCAGAAATGTGACGATTATTACTATGAAAAATGATGTTAGCCCATGCCTTTCCTCCCTCAATTCATTCATTTTTTTGGATTTATTCATGCATAAGATGTATAAGAGCACGATGATATAAAACAAATCTTATGTGGTTGTTTCTAAAAATAAATTGTGGAAGCAACCGAAAATTGCGAATCATCTTGTTAGTCGTTCAATCTTACTAAAATAATGAGAGTGACCACCGGCCATAAAAGTCGCGCATTGCTTGACAAACGAAACAAGCCAAGAAGACGATTGAATTAGCTAAGTCACCAACGATGTCCGGCCAAAGACAACAAGTATCTCTATACAAGTCTCTCTTCGCGATGACACATACGCTGATTGGCATGCCATCAGTGTCTTCGTTTCTTCCTCAAACAATATTGAATTCGAAGAAAAAACTCCGGATACCCAAATGGTCTCTTGTCATGTTCCGTACAAATAAGACATTTTTGCACTATTTTCGGGTGACAGCATGCAAAATTATTCATTCCTAATGAGTTTCTTTCACGAATAACTTGACAGAAAAATAACAATGCTACTTTTGATATATATAAAGAACCAGAATTATGAAGAGTTTAGATGAATTACAACAACAATTGCAGGGGTTGCTATTGCATGTGTTTCTCTCTGTGATGCTATTAAACCTGCACTGTGATGCGCTCCGCGCCCTCCCCCCATGTGAACGCGCTTCACACAGGAAAGGGGTAGGTCATCGGTCCCCGAGACCGATTTTTTTTAGAAAGTCTAAAAAAAGGTCGCCAAACTGCGGAAGGGGGGAGGTGGGTCATAAAAACAAAAATTTTGGACCGGGGTCTGTGCAACTGTGTTCACAATCTTTTTTTCAAATTAACTCAAATCGCTCAGATTCGTGTTTCCCGTATTGAAAAACCTCATTACAATCAAAATCGCTAAAATCTGAAAAAATTTCAAAAATTTTCATTTCCAGCAGGATTTTTTTGAAAAATCCTGGGGTAGGTGGATCACGAAAAATTTTATAGCCCCTGAAATAATCATGAATTGATTCGTCTATTATAAAAAACCCCCCAAAATACGCAAGAAAAGAAGTTTTTGCATTGATTTAAAAAAGTTAGACCCCCATTAACTTGACAGAAAAATTAACAATGCTACTTTTGATATATATAAAGAGTTAACTAGAATGAACGTTTGCTTGCAACAGAATTAATGACAGCAAAAAAGCAAATGTTTGACTATAGGATAAAATACAACAAGTTCATGAAAAGAAAAGTTGCTCGGCGTGCCACTCCCAAATTAATCACGTCAAAAAAAAGAACTCACAAGGGAACACTTTTTCTATAAGGAGAAAGTTGTACGACTCTCATATAGAAAATTGGGAGTAGCTATGGGAAATTTGTGTGTGGCCGAGATAAATTACCTCGTTGATTTATTCGAGTGGATTTTTTATTCGCTTATGAATTGCTGCAAATTGTATGAATGTATTGGGTTATTCAAAAAAGTTTTGAGACTTTGAAGCTACTTACACAATAGGGGTGGGGGCTAAAATTTTTTCGAAAATTTTTTTTCCTGGAAATGACCCCTCTAGGGGTAAAAACGTGCGGGAATCCGACTTTGACATTTGAAGCAAAAAAACGCTTTCCTAATTCAAGGAAGGTCTGTGTATTGAAGCGAAAAGTTTCAAATGCAATTTTTACGACTTTTCGCTTCAATATACAGATCACCCTTGAATCAGGGAAGCGTTTTTTCAGAAAGTTAAGGAAATTTAAAGTATAAAACTATATAAAAACCGAAGAAAAACGTAAATTCCAAACAAATCTACTTAACTCGCCTTTATTGACACAAGAAAAAACATAAAAAAATAGTGCCGGTGAATTTATGGCCGCATTACCGAGAAGAACATCTAGATAACAACACTTAGTGCGATAAGCTAGTCTACTTTTAACACAAAAGGCCATTAACACTCAGGAGTACTAAAGATGGTTTTTAGGGTAGTTTTTCATGCTAAATATAATACCGCAAAAAAAAATTTTGAAAAAAAGTTCTCTGAGGGGTGTCTAAGGACCTCCAAAGATGGAGGCCCTTAGACACCCCTTGTTGATCGTATTTTTTCGTTTGAAGGCCATATCTCGATTAGTTTAAATCCGCTTGGGCTGAGCGATAGCTCATTGAATTCCTTGGATCACGGCGAACAACTTTGTAGAACATCACTTTTTATGAAAAAAACTTTGTCATGAAGAAATTCGTATGAAAATTATTGTTTCAAAAAAAAATTGAAACAATAATTTTCATATGGATTTTCTCCACGACAGATTTTTTTCATAACAAGTGATGTTCTACAAAGATGTTCGTCATGATCTCAGGAATTCAATGAGCTATCACTCAGCCTAAGCGGATTTAAACTGACCGAGATATAACCTTAAAACGAAAAAATACGGTCAACACCTTTGGAGACCCTTAGACACCCCATAGAGAACTTTTTTCAAAAAATTTTTGCGGCATTGTATTTAGCATGAAAAACTACCCTAAGAACCGTCTTTAGTACCCTTGGCCGTCCGAGTGCTAAAGGACCAATCCACTCGGAAAAAGTTCCCGTATTTTTTGTTGGAAAGTTCATGAAAAAATAAACAGGGTGACCCAAAAAAAGAGAGAATTTTTGTGATTTTTTCAAGTTTTTTTAACCCTATAGGGGATTTTTCTATGCCAGAAATCGTTTGTGTTCATTGCCTAAGCTTGAAAACGTTACCCTGATTCAGGGAAGAGGTGTGTATAATGCAGCGAAAATAGTCTAATTCAGGGTTTTCAAGAATCGGTAATGCGCGCAATCGATTTCTCACATAGAAATTCCTCGTATAAGATTGTTTTAGTGAAAATGAAAAAGTTTGAAAAGTTCTGAAGTGTACTCTCGTGTTATCTCAAGTTCCGTGTAGCATCCAATCATCATACTGACGAATTATCGTGGCCTTAAACGGAGCATTCCATTAGACTTCGGGTGTCTTAAAATTTTTAGGTGGGTTATTTTTTCAACCCATCTCAAAAGGGGTGGGGATTATTTTAGAAAAAATTTACGGTATACCCCTAATTTAAAGATATTTGTATAAAAAATAAAGAGAAACTAAACACAAATTTCAAAACTGTAAAATAAACTTGGTATATTTCCGTATGAAAAAAAGTGAAAAATTGACCGCTGAAACAATTTGACGAATGGCCAGTGATTGATTATGACACTCGCATAATCCATTAAACACAACCCCCGCTAATAAATTATCGATTAAAATATTTTCGCACATAAAACTTTATCACAACAAAATAAGGAAATAACAAAAAAATGTGTTAGACTTTATCTTGACCAAAAATTCGATAGACTTCGTCTTTTTGTTCCGACGTAAAATTCAACATGGTCATGATAGCCTAGAAAGAAGATCGAATCAACCGACAAAATTTTAGATACCTGCAAGTGCTCGCTAGAATCACCCTTCTTCAACAAATAATAATAAAATGCATCGTGCAAAAAACGCAAAACAATTCGGTCTTCCGTGGTGGGGTCCACGTTCCGTTCCTAAACACAAAGAATGTTTGAGAAAATGCTTTTCTAGGCCGATGACTTGCCTCGACAACTCCTTGTTGCGCCGCTTGCTGACCCTTACGAAACATTACCAAATACGTGTTTCGACTTTCCGCTTCAATCTCTCTGATCTTCCTTTCATACATTGAATTTTCACGCTGCACAAAGGATAATCTGTCCTCGACTTCCTTTTTCTCCTAAAAATTCGCAGTTACTTAAAAGGACAATTGAGACATTCAAGGGCAATTAAAACAGCGTCCTCAGCTTACTTTTATATTCTTAGTTGAAGTATTTTTTAGAGATTCATCGAACGACTTGATTTTGTCGTCACGTTGATTTAATTCAATTTCTAGGGATTTGTTCTTCTCTCTAACTTGGGCTAATGCCTCGCTTTGGAGTTCCAGCTTTTGTTCTAGCTTCGTTTTCGAGTCTTGTAGATTTCTGTACTTCTCTTTTAGCAAAGCTGCTTGTTTCCTGAATGCTTCTCGTACGATCTCTAATTCTTTTTCTGCGTTTGATTCTTTTAGGAGTGAGTCTAGTGAGCCATGCGGTTTCTCTTGACCGGATGAGGGCAAATGATCAATTTCACTTCTAAAATATTTAAGAACCATATGTTTTTTGATTAAATATCATCGTCCAAGGTAAAAGCTACGGGGAAAAGTTTTGGAAAAGAGGGTTGATTATACAGTCAAACCTCGATAGAACGACTTCTCGATATAATGACCCTCCCCAAATTCGCCAATTCGACAAACCTCGAAAAAATTCACAGAGGTTAAATCGTATTTTTTCGAGCGACCACATTTTGGTCGCTCGAAGGGGGCAGGGGGTCTAGAAATGGACCTCCCGTAAATTTTTGAAAAATATGAACCCCCTCTGCCCAGGTATGTGGATAGCTAATTGTTGAGAGATAAAAAAATTGTAGAAGGAATTTAATTTTCTTTTCGTTCCTTGTTTTTTTGTAAATTTATGTTATGTGCAATTTATACGCATATTTATAGTTTTAAAAATGCCGAAAACTCTGATAACGCGCCAAAGTATTTCATTGGAGGAGAAATTGCGAATTATTAGAGCATCAGCAACTAGCAGCAACAGTGCTTTAGCCAAGAATTAAGGAATTCCTAGATCAACCATTATTGGAATTTTAAAAGAGAGAGAGAGAGAAAACAACAAGCTCTGGAAGAAGGCATTTTAACCAGGTGAAGGACACCTTAACAGCTTTCATGATCTCAACGGCTAGATCTCAAGTAACTTTTTGTTTGCGCAATTTTTTAAAACGTTCTTTTTTAGTCCGTGGACCAGGGTATAATTCAAAATCTGAAAGTGCGCTACCGAAAATTTTTGCTTCGAGAGAGAATTGCGACAATGGAAGAAGGTCAAGAATTTAGCATCAACTTGTTACAAGCACTAAGAATACTGAAATGAGCCTGGGAAGTAGTAAAGCCAGAAACCATCAGGAAGTGTTTTAAGCATGCGGGATTTGTGTTCGAAGAACAGGTAAGCCAATTTTCTAACATGTATGTTTAGGGGTTGGAATTATATCAAGAAGATGATCTTGATGAGTTGGCGAGACTTTGAAGTGCTCTAGAAATCCGCGACGAAGTTGAACAAGGAGTTGCAACCCTGGATTATCTAGATGTGGATGAAAATTTGGATAATCTTAGAGATTACAATGCGAATAAGTCAATTCTTGGTGTTGTAAACGTCAAGAGATGGTTTAGAAAAAGCCGCCATTGCATGGAGTTATTATAAAGTTTACCACCACCAATCTTTTTCTTCGTCTGATTGCGATAGCAAGCTTTTTTTCAATCATGAATCCTGGGTGCCAAATAGCTGAACAGGTTTTTCAATATAACAACTTCTCCCTTGGGGTGTGTTATATCGAGTTTTGCGAAAAATCGTTTTAAATTTTTTTATCTGTTACGAAGCTTTTTTCATTTGTTCCATAAAATTTTCCCGTACTATTCGTTAGCTCCATTTTTTTAACCTACTTCTTTTCCTCATGCAAATTTGGTTCACTAACCGCAGGCGTAATATGGAATGAAGCAATGGAAAAGTTCGCAGTAGCATAAGAACTAATAGAAGATTCACGTGCAGATCTAACCCTGTTTGAAGAATCTATTGACTAAAATTCAATTTTTATTGACTATGCCTCAAGATCCTCCTCACCTTGAAGCTCTTTTTAGAAACTAATGAAAATCTCCGTTTCGCATCTTGTTTGCGCTTCTTTTCCTTTTCTTGATAAACTTTCAGCTGACAACGTGATAAAATCATTTCTCCTCGAAGCATGGCTAGTTTGGTTTTCAATGCAGTGCGTTCTTTTTCAGAGCCGGCCAAATCTCTTCGCAGACGATTGATTTCGCGAAAACATACTCCAGCCTTTTCTTTCCACCTAAATTATAAAGACTTGTTTATTCGCATACGAATGCTACTTTTGAAGTTCCATGGGATCTGCTGAAGCAGCATCTAACTGAACAGCACTTCTACTTTTAGGAAAGCGCATGTTTCTCTGATGTTCCAGCGCATCTTGTCTTGGCTCACTTCTAAACAGCTCCAGTTCTCTTGACGCGTCTTCCAATTCTTCTGTTACTAGACGAAGCTGGTCTTGCAGGAGTTTATTTTGTTTAAGAATTTCCCTGTTATCTCCCCCTATATTTTGCATTTCCTCGAGACTAGTCAATGCCTAAAAAGGTTTTTTAAATAGTAATTGTTGTAGTTGGCGCTGCTTCAAGGTCGAAATTAGTGATCAGCTAAGTAGTGATCACCATGGTGTAGTGGTCCGGTGCGCTGCCAAGGAGCTCGGCATTAAGGGTTCGGTTCCCACTTGTATTCAAAAGATTTTTCCCTGCACATTGAATGTTGTGGTTGGCGCTGCAAGGTCGAAATTAGTGATCAGCTAAGTAGTGATCACCATGGTGTAGTGGTCCGGTGCGCTGCCAAGAAGCTCGACATCAAGGGTTCGGTTTCCACTTGTGTCCAAAAGATCCTGCCCTGCAGGATTTAGCAGGCAAATCTGTAACAGTAACACAATTACTTCAACATATATGGAATCGTTTGACGCTGTAGTTTGTTCTTTCGATAAACCGGATGAAACGTTTTCCAACAGCTTCTCCAGCTCTAATTGCACTTTATCCAAATCCGAAACTAAATTATGGCTGAATTTTCTCTTCGATGGATTTTGAGACTGCTGCTGGTCTTCGGAACTCTTTAAAAAGGCAGGTCTTATCATCTTGACATGCTTCAATTTCTTCCTAACTTCTTCATCCACAACTGGCCATGGAGCAATACCCACTTCTTGATTCTTTTGGGCTCTGCGTGAAGCATACGAAGTCGGATTGTGAGTAGTTTCGTTATCCGATGAAACATTAGAAACAGATGTAGAGTCCATGAACATGGTCGAAATTGCTGGATATGAAGCACTTCTGAGTAGCGCTCCAGCATGCTCAGTATCACTATCAGATGCAAGGCTAAAAAATAACCAAAATACTCTTTACTAAAGTAGCGAAAACCTGGTGGATTGAAGTATTTGGCTATCAAGCTCGCTAACTTGACTAATTTTCTTCTTTAGCTGATCGGAATCCCAAAATTGGCTCTCCAATCTGATAATGTAATCTTTCATCAACTGTTTTTCTTCTTCATATTTTATCAGTTCCTAAAAAGTTTTTTGAAACACCAAACTTACAAGGAAGGTTTCAGGACTGCGAAATCGATCGTCTGAATCGCGCAGTTGGTAGTGCGCTTGTCTTCCATCTTCAATACCCAGGTTCGACTCCCGTTGGAGTTGAAATTTTTTTGCATCTTATTAGATACATTTGTTAGTATGGATAAAAAATATTGATTATAGTGCTGCGGGTATTCTTCAAAAGCCACTTTTGGTTTGTTTCTATCAACCCACAATTCCAAAAATAAGAAAAAAAGCAAGATGCAAAAAAGTTCAACTCCAACGGGAGTCGAACCTGGGTATTGAAGATGGAAAGCAAGCGCATTACCAACTGCGCCATTCAGGCAACAATATTATAGTAGTTCAAAAAAATCGATTTCGCAGTCCTAAAACATCCAACTTAGTTATTTATGAGCTCTTTCCCCTGGGGCTTAGGCTTGAGCTTAGGCCTAGGTTTAGGCTTAAGCTTAAACTTAGGCTTAACCTTAGGCCTAGGCTTAAGCTTGGGCTTAGACTTAAGCATAGGCTTAGGCTTAAACTTTGGCTTAACCTTAGGCCTAGGCTTAGGCTTGGGCTTGGGCTTAGGCTTAAGCATAGGCTTAGGCTTAACCTTAGACTTAGGCTTGGGCTTAGGCTTAACCTTAGGCTTAAGCTTAGACTTAATCTTAGGCTTAGGCTTGGGCTTAGGCTTAGGCTTAAGCTTAGGCTTAATCTTAGGCTTGGGCTTAGGCTTAACCATAGGCTTAACCTTAGGCTTAACCTTAGACTTAAGCTTAGACTTAACCTTAGGCTTAGGCTTAAGCATAGGCTTAGGCTTAATCTTAGGCTTAATCTTAGGCTTAACCTTAGGCTTAAGCTTAGGCTTAGACTTAACCTTAGGCTTGGGCTTATCCTTAGGCCTAGGCTTAGGCTTGGGCTTAGGCTTAAGCCTAATCCTTTAGTGGATACTTTTCCATAAAATTACTCCAAAAAGTATGTTTTGGAATTCTGTTGATTGCGTCTCCCCAGGGGAAGAGCTCCGTTATTATTACTTGGTCAAGTTCAGTCCTCAAGGATTCGAATTCTGAAATTAAGCTTTGAATCTTTTCTTTTTCTTGTCTAGAAATCTCAGTTTTTTCATGCTCGACTTGTTGAAGCTTATGTGATAAAGTGGCATTCCTTCTCTCCAATTGAGTAATACGATCTTGAGGATTTCCACTGTGTGGTGAAAATGTTTCACCAATCTCAGCAAAAGATAGTTTTGAAGAACTCGTTTCATGCTCACCACGTACAGGGGTATGCTCGACAGGCGTGGAGTAATGCTCGTCCGAGAGATGGTTCCTTTCCTAAATTTAAATTTTAGTAAATTTTTTTCAAATAAAAAGTTGATACTTGGCTATCGAATAGCTCTAACAATTTCTGTTGTAGCACTTCAACTTGTCTTCTAGTAGCCAACAACTCTCCTTGGCAAATTTTCAATCTTTCCTCACATTCGTTGAAGAGTTCTCCTTTCAAGATTTCAGTTTCTTTGTGCCGAGAATTCGGCTTGCAAGAAACATATTTACTTGCTTGTTTTGGTCTCGCATCAACTTGAACATCTCGGCGGGGAGTATTGATCTGAAAAATTAAAATTTGGAGCACAGCTCAATTTTTCATACTTGATTGAAGAGTAACGTCACGTGATCTATGCTTGATGTAAGTTTTTGCTCTAAGTCAGTTCGCTCGAGTTGTTTTTGTAGGAAGACTTGATCATATTTGTTCTTCAGCTGCATAAGTTCTGCCTAAAATAGCATAGGTACTGGGTTAATCATTAGTCAAAAGCAGACTTGTAATACCCCTTTTCTGGGTGGGTCCAGGGAGAAATGCGCAAACAATTTTGGGTAAAATTTTGCAGAAAAATGGTCGATAAAACTTGTTGGAAAAGATACTAATAAGACACGACCACACAGGGATGCCTATGAAAATCTATAAACCTCAAGTCGATGCTTGGCATCTTGCACACTGTTAACTTTCTCTTGCCAATATTGGCTATGCCTTTGGTACCGCTTCATCGATTCATTCAAAGATTCTTCCAGACTTTGTTCATACTCCTCTTGGAGCTCTCTGAACTGGAGCTCGGTTTGGCTTTTCTCCTAAAACTTGTTTACAGTGATTCTTAGCAGTGACTTTTTTACCTCTCTCAATCTTTCAATTTCAGTTTCGAGTAGAGGAACTCTCCCCGCGACTTTCCCCAGTTTATCAATCCTCTTTTGATATATCTCCCTTTCTTTTTGATGCCTCACAACTTCGGCTTGAGCCTCTTTCGCTGCGATTTCAAGCTGTCTGCTCAAGGATTCCACCAGTTTTGTCTTCAAGAATAGGTTTTCTTCGATTTCTGCAAATTTCTCATGCATATCAGCTTGTTGGGTTGAAAATTCTTTTTCAACTTCCTACAAAACATTGTTAAATTTGTTGCTAGCTGAGAAGAAAACCTTGAGTTTTTGATGTAAGCTTGTGAATTGATCTTCATTTGCACTCAACGCTTCGCTGGTAAGGTCTGTTTGAACGCATTTGGAATGGTTGATCATATAGCGTGGATCGCGGAAGGCATGTTGCCAGTCTCGTGTGGACTCGTCAGTAACAACTATAAAGTTTTATGAGTACAAAACCTCCGTTTAATGACAGCGACCACGTAGGGATGCCAGCAGGAAAATTTTGTATATATTGCAAGTCGATTTCTTTATATACTAAATTTTCCCGCCATCCCTGCGTGGTCGTTATATCCTCCATCGGGCGCCATAAAACGGAAGTTTGACTGTAGTTGTAAGTAGCTCGGTCGAATTTGAGCCATTCCGGACCGAATTCGACCGAGTTTTCGCGGAGATACTCCGTGAGAGGGTTCAAAACCGCAGGTACCCCCAACTTCAAAGTGGCGTAGAAAATTTATTTACGGGAGTATATCTTCCAAAATCTAATCGATTGTGCCTCATGTATTCCTCTAACGATTGCTTTTTAAATTAGGAAAAAAGAATTTAAGGGTTTTTAGAAAAACCGTTTGGCGTTGTGCGTGGGAGAGATTTCCTTTCAATGTCACCTATAAGCTGAGCGACAGAGACATATAGGCAAAATCTTCGTGAGGTCACTTGTACGAACATCTGCCAAATCCACCTATAACTAATGGTTCAGATGTAAAATTTCGAAAGTATGGTGTACAAAATCGGAAAAAGTTCAACAATATCGATTTCTGGTGGCCGTTGGAGATAATTTTACTCACCCAAATGATGATCGAGTAGCGTATGCTGATAAACTTGGCATTTATTTTCCAAATAGTTGAATGCTTGTTTGATCATGTCATTCTCTTGCTGTAACCTATTGCATGAAAGTTGCGCCGCATGGCACTCCGCTAATCGTTCATCCGCAAGTCGTCTCAAGTCATCATTCTCGTCTTTTATCGTTTCCACTTCCTGTACATTCTTGTCAAAAGCTTTTTGTATGGATTCGTTTTTATGCTCAACCTCTTTGATTGTCTCGTTCAAGTTATCGATCTTAAAACATTTCCATATTTTGTTATGTGTTTATGACAAAAACAAGCATTTATTAAACATGACTTAGAGCTTTAAAGAAACTGCATCAAATAAGTTAAGATTAAAACTTGGTATCTACTTCTTATAAGAGAAAACTTGATGAACTTGGACGCCAAACTTCTCTGACGTAAGATCCGTGCACTTCTGAGGCAAGACGTGAAAACTTCACTGACGCTTAGAGGTCAAAGGGTGCGTTCCTAAGTTGAACCGTACGGTCAACCGTCAACTATAGGCTCTCCGTGGCTCCATAGGCCATCCATGATTCGTAGGTCAACCTACGAATCACGGGTGGCCTACGAGGCCATGGGGAGTCGTACGGTTCAACATAGGAACGCACCCTTTGACCTCTAAGCGTCAGTGAAGTTTTCATGTCTCGCCTCAGAAGTGCACGGATCTTACGTCAGAGAAGTTTAGCGTTCAAATACGGCTTCCTGTGGCCCCATAAGTCACCCGTACGGGTCGTATGGGTGGCCTACGGGGCCACGGGGAGCCGTACGGTTCACGGTTTACCGTACGGTTGACAGTGACCAGTACGGATCCGTACGGTTCAACTTAGGAACGCACCCAGCTCAAAAAGAAGTACAAACCCATACTTTGTGTCAGATTCATTATCCATGCTTTCTAGTTTTTTATTAAGCTTTAACTGTGTTTTTTTTAATCAAAATTTTGCTCAAACATTTATCTCTATTTACACTGGTCATGGAATTTTTGACATATAAGAACACAAAACAAAAGTTAGAGTATTATTAAAACATCGTCAGCGCTGTTTTTGTAACAGCGGCAAAAACGTTAAGAAAAATCGTGTATGGGAATTGCAGCCACCACCAAATCGAATGCTCCCAAACTTGCCAATTAACTGCCCAATCGATCTAAAAGAAAAACCGACATGCATTTGTTTTTATCACTTCACTCAACACCGACTAAACCATGAAATCATACTTTTTCTAGCAAAAGTTTATTTTCATCAATTAGTGCACGCTTTCGGTCAATACATCCTGGCAGGTTACACTCCACGTTTAACAAGAGAGTCATTTCGGTTTCTGTTGCTTCGTCGATACTGGTTCGGTGTACATGTTGAGCCTGGTCAATTGTTATGTCTCCTTGTAGCATCTTGATCACATCACGAAGACGCTCATTATCTAATTTCTTTTGCTCGAGTTCGTTGAAGATTTCAGATTCTCTGCTGGATGCTTTCAATAGCTGGTCTTTTACGACAATTTCGAGTTGGGCTGCTTTTGTTCGCCATATCAGTGCTTCGTTCCGATATGCCTAAAAAATATCTTCATATAATTTTTTTGCCTGAATGTGTCGCTGTTTGGTTATCTATATTGCAAGGTATAGCTCAGTGGTCAGCATCCCAACGTCGTAGTCTCGAGTTGAGATGTGGGAACTCTTCGCTCACGTACCAGAGGTACCACTAATACAGGTGCAAGGGTGGTATGCGCCCGCTCCAGGTACAGGTAGTGTGCGCTCGCCCCAGGTGCAGGTGGTGTGCGCCCGCCCCAGGTGCAGGTGGTGTGCGCCCGCCCAGGCCTAGGTAGTGTGCGACCGCCTCAGGTACAGGCGGTGTGCCCCCATCCCCAGGTACAAATGGTGTGCGCCCGCCCCAGGTACAGGTGGTGTGCGCTCGCCCCTGAGTTTATAGGGCAGGTCAATGTGTCGCTGTTTGGTTATCTATATTGCAAGGTATAGCTCACTAGTAGTCAGCACTCCAGCGTCGTAGTCTCGGATTGAGGTGTGGGAACTCTTTGCTCATGTACCAGAGGTATTACTAATACAAATACAAGGGTAGTGTGCGCCCGCCTCAGGTGCAGGTGGTGTGCGCCTGCCCCTGAGTTTATAGGGCAGGTCTGTGCGAGTAGGTACAGTCAAACCTCCGTTTTATGACACCCGGCGAGAGATATAACGACCACGCAGGGATGTCGGCGGGAAAATTTGGTATATAAAGAAGTACACTTGCTATATATACAAAATTTTCCCGCTGGCATCCCTGCGTGGTTGTTGTCGTTAAACGGAGATTTGACTGTATTAATTCGAGTAGAATATTTTCTGAGCATTACTTGAAGTTGATTCAGAGTTTCTTGTGTAAT
>OZJO01002888.1:0-20439 GCA_900406225.1 Acrobeloides nanus | reverse complement strand
TTTCCTTCTCATTATACCTCGTGGATTGTACACGATCTTAAGCCTTTGAATGATTATAAATGTACTATCAAAGCTTTTGATCAATACGGTAGATATGGCAAAGAAAGTTTACCTGTTATAGGAAGAACGCTAGAGCCAGCACCTCAAAAGGCTCCGGTTATACAAAGGGTTAAACTTCAAGATGATGTAAGTCGATCAATTTTTTTAAAGTGTTTGTGACCCTTCCTATCTACGAATACGATGTCCGTAGACTTTTCCCATGGCTATGTATAAAAATCCATAAACAGGGCGCCTCCAAAAAAGAGCAATTTTGAGATTTTTTCAAGTTTGTTAATTTTTTCCAAATAACCTTATATGAAGTTTTTCTATGTGAGGAATCGTTCATGTGCAGTAGGACAATCGTATCCCAACCCTCCCAAAAATATCAACATTTGGAAGTGAAAACCCCATAATTTCTTCCCAAGATAGAAGTGGTTTCTATCCACATATACACATTGCAAAACTTTTTTTAGTACAATGGTTATGCAACTTACATCGACTGGTCAGCTATACCACTTAAACTTGGGGGTCAAGAAAAGGATAACAAAACAAAAGGAAAGGCAAAAATAAAAGATAGAGGTTATAAGGTATGTCTTTAGATAGGTTTTTTACCAAAATTTTTACAATGTGTTTAGATATTTATTTACATATCTGAGACAGCAGAAAAGCCAATAGTTTTGACATTATTAGAATCAGAATTACAAAATCCCCAAAAACCATCAGCAAGAATAGATGGGCTTAAACTGATGTATTATTATACAATAAAAGTAAGAAGATTTTGTCAATTTTAGACATTTGAGAAATTACGAAATATAGGTAGTGGCAGTCGCATATTCCCTTCATTCGATATACCAGGAATGCCAAGAATATTTTTTCAAAATCAGATTTTAGGAGCAAAAATCAGAAATGACTAATTTTCTATTATATTTCTGATAAATTTGACAAAATTTCGCATCTCAAAAATCAGATTTGACACTGAAAAATCAGATTTTGCCAGAATTGACATCTCAGCACTTGTCTGAAAAATCAGCAGACTTGGCACCCATGGGATATACGAATTTTTAGCGGGGAGGAGTTTAGGGGATAGATGATGCCAGAGCGTATTTAATGGGCCATTTTTTAGGTATCCGGTTTTAACGAAGGTGGTATCGGTCCATTAAGTGAGCCAACATCCATACGCCTTGGCATGTCAGAAGATCTCAACCGCAGCACTCCTGTTCTTAATAAAAATGACATTGTTTTAAATACTGCTCTTTATGTATTGTTATTACTTTTACTGAGATATTGTAGGATATAGGTTTTTTTCGATCGATTTTCAGATTTACAATATCTCAGTATAAAGTTTCACTTGATTTTTATTGTTGTTTATGCATTATGCAAATAAAAATATAACTTAGGATTAATGAAAAGTATGGTACTTTGTTGAATACGGATTTATTAGGTGATGTCAATGTCATGGTATAAGAATTAGCCGGTTCACAGCTGGCATCGCAATTGTTCGGATTGTCGCAAATTTTTAAATTGTATTCGGCGTTGTTGTACAGTCTAAATTAAGCCTGTTTCTTAGAAAATCTTCAAAAAAGTTGAGGCTAGAGAATCAAGTGTCAAATCACACTTTGAAACACTTCTTCCATCGTACTACTTCTTTTCCCATCCTACCCTCCATGATGAAATCTCAATCCCCCCTCCTTCATGCACACACAACTCGAGCGCAGAAAACTTTACCTTCTGCATAACCCCGTCGACCGCACCCCCTTTCCTGCTTCTTGGACAACTGCACACTCCTCATCTTTTGATGTAACAAAACATGACCACGCGCAAGTGTGTTTCGAACAATCAAATATGATATGAAAAATGATGCCCTAGCCACTTGACTTTCGAGCCAACTTTTTTTATCATGTTACCATCACAGTTGTACAACCCTAGTATCCCGGTAAAATTTTACCGGGGTAGGTCGTGGGTCATGGGGTGGGAGGGAGAAGGTCATCGGTCCACGGGCCGAAGGTGCACTCGGGAGGGGGTCATAAAAACAAAAATTTTGAACGGGGTCTCTTCAACTGTGGTTACCATGTTATAGATTATACGGATAAAAAACAACTTACATCCTAGTACATGCATTTAGCGGTCCACATAAATTCGAATTTACACCCCTCATGTTACAACTTAGATATCTAACTAATGCTGATGTCACATACGGCGGTATATTACCAGAATTTGGAGAATACTGGATATTATTCGAGTTAAGAAGATTACAAGAACAGCTCATGGTGGTATATTGATCATATTGATCAAGATATTTGATTTGAACTAAACTTTATGTTTGGTGTAAAACTAATTCGTTTCAACAATTTAAAAAAAAATACCATTTGTGCAAGCACCATTATTAGATGGATAGTTGATGCTAGGAGGGCAATTAGGATAACATATGAATCCAGAAGCTTCTAAAAAATTTTTTGAAAAAACTTAAAATGAAGTTTAGTGGCAAGCTTACCTTTTATTAAAATGAAAAGTGCATAAAATTTAAAATTAGTATAAAAAATCATTTATTTTTGAAATTTTTCAGAAATGAAAAAGTACCTAAATATGGAAATCGAGTTGTCAATTGTCCATTTTAGTCCACATTGTCCATGTAAAGTTTGTTCAAGGAATTATACAGTTTGATGTATCATAAGAAGGAATATATACTTTTTTGACAAAGTTTGTTTTTTCAAAGATGTCATCCTTGGCTTGAAGGATTTTTCTGAAACAAAATTTCTAAATAAACAATTCAATGAGAAAAATTTATAAAAAGTAAATTAAAAAATTTTCAGGTTTAGGAGAATTTTCCACTCCCCCCCCCTCCCCTATAATTACGACGCTGCCATAGTTGGATAAGGGGGTCCACTTTTCAGAAAGAAAATTTGCGGCGTGGGGTCGAAAAATTCTAAATCATAAGAAGGGACTCTTGTGCATAGGGTGACTAAAAAAAGTGTGGTTTTATGCTTGCAGAAAAATTGCAGTTTTTCGGGTAAAACATTGTCTTTTACCTAATTTCTTTTTTTAATGTAGACAATTTGATTTTCTACTTTTCTAAAAAGGATGGGGGACTTTTGCGCTCTCACATATGAGGACCTGACATTTGCACTTTCACAGTTGCACCTGGTATTTGCGCCCCGACATTTGCTCACCCGACTTGTAAAACATATTTCAAAAGTCGAAAATTTTAAAAACGAAAAGGGCGCACAAGTCGGGTGCGCAAATGTCGGTAGTAATTATTTGCGCGAATATGTAGGGGCGCAAATGTCGTTGCACAATTATAGAGCTCAAATGTCAGGGCGCGAAAAATCAGGTGCTCAATAGTCGGGTACGCAAGTGTCATTGCGCATATGTGAGCGTGCAAAAGTCCCCCATCTTCTAAAAAAGAATTAGGTCAAAAGGCAACATTTTACCCAAGAAAATGCAATTTTTCTGCAAGCATAAAATCTCAAAAAATCTCACCTTTTTTTGTTCCATCCTGTAAATTTTCGGCCTTCTGCCGAATTGCAGGGGTAGAGAGTTCATAAATTGTCAAATTAAAAGAGGAACATTATGTAAATTTTCGTTTCGGAAGAAAATTTGAAGGGTGAACCTCCTATCCACCTATGCCCTCCGATGTTTACCCCCCCCCCCTCCCTCCCCTCCCCCTGATGGTTTACCTGTCGCCACTTAAAGTGTAAAAAATCAAAAGGAAGCTTTATAAAAAGGATAAGGGTTCTTCAAAAGAAGAAAAAGATATTTTGTATTAAGTAAAGCCAATTTTCACAGCAAGGAAAAACAAAGAACCAGCCAAGTGAGCATGTTGGGGCTAGTAACATAGGTGCACAAGTGGGGGGGGGGGAGGGCACTTATCCAAGTACGACATGTTTTTGAAATTTTTTTGAAAACGACATATTTTTAACCCTTTTTTCGTTGCCAAACGTAAAAATGTCAATTTTTTGGTAAAAAATATATAAATTTTTGTGTCGTCTCGGGCCAAAATACGACATGTTTTCGCATTTTTGCCCCCGATACAACGACATAGGGGGGATAGTCCCCCCCCCTTGTGCACCTATGGCTAGTAACTATCGGATCTATGCACCCCTGAAATCTGCGGGAGGGAAAAAGGAGCTCAATTTTTAAGAGACACTTTCTTGAAAAAATCGGGTTTTTGAGCTTTGAACAAAATTTTGAATTTGGAAGTTACCTCGGATTGACTTAAAATAACTTTAAAAAATATTCCCAAGTGCAGGGCCGTAGCCAGCATATCGCAACCTATCGCATTGCGATAGGTTTTGCCTTGCGATATATCGCAAAATTACGTGGTTGATTTTCTATTAAAACCTTCCACATGGACGTTTCCAGGGTACCTGAAGGCGAGACTACGGTTGATGTCATTACAAAAGACTACTTTAGCAAAAATCCTAATTTCAGAAAATAATTTTTGTTGTTAAAATTTTTTTAAACGTTAATAAAAAATTTTTAAAAAAAAGAGTTAAAAACAAAAAGTTTTTTGTAATAGTTTTTGAAACTTTTGCGATAGATTTTAAATTTTTTTCTAACCATTTGCTATAGTTTGCTAAATACCTTGGCTACGGCCCTGCCCAAGTGTCAATCTTACTAAATAAATTAAACTTGAAGCCCAATCGAACCGTTATACGAGAACTTCGAATGTTCAAAAAAGTCTCTTAAAACATTTTTTAAAAAAACTTTGCAGTACCTTATTTGCAAATTTGAACGATTATTGCAATCAGCTTCTGAACTTTATTAATCATAATTCTTTTAACATTTTCCATTTTTTTCTTTTTATAAATGTTATAGACAGTTTTTGCTTGTAAGGCAATTAATCAGCATTATAAAAATTTCAAATCAAAAGAAACAGGCGTTAATATCATCGAATTACGTGGCAATAAAAAAACTGAACTTTATGTTTCGAACGTTGTTCGTTGTTGGAATATGAAACATATATAAGAAGGAGGTTTGAGGAAAGCCTCACATTCGACTCCATGTACAGTTTTCTTATAGACTAGGTTTTTATTGAGCTTTATATATTTGAGGTGCTTTAAAAATATCCCTTATTTCCATTGTTAGAAATAATTTTTTGAATATCTTTAAAATTAAAAAATAATCAAAAAATTAATGTCGAATCGTGTTTTTTGAGATTCATAAAAAAAATTTTTGGGGCCGATGGAATCGAACCAGCATCTTTAAGTTTAATAAGAACCATATACCACTTAGCTAAGAAATAATAAATTTTTGAATTATGTTAAAATATTTTTGATTTTATTTTGTTGTTAATTTAGACAAATCAAACATGCGCTGGTCGCTCGTTGCAATCGTTGCCTTCTCGGCTTTCTACGCGGTTTCTTGCCAAACCACCACACAACAACCTTCAACAACCGGATCTGGCATTCTCGGACAAGCTGTTGAAGTAGTTCACAGTCTTTTCAAACGTGATGTTGCTGAGGAGGTATTTATTTTTAAAAATTTTGCTCAAAAATTACACAATTTTAGGCAAGCACTACCCAAGCTTCAACCACCCAAGAACCAACAACTTTGGCCCGCGGAAGACGTTTGGCTACTGAGGTAAACTTATAACTTTTAAAAATGGGAAAAAAGGAAAAAATTTTAGTCAACCACCCAAGAACCAACTACCTTGCAACGTGGAAGACGTTTGGCTACTGAGGTAAAAATGAAAAAATAAATTGAAATAAAAAATTTTTAGTCAACCACCCAAGAGCCAACTACCTTGCAACGTGGAAGACGTTTGGCTACTGAGGTAAAATTTGAAAAAAAATTGACAGAAAACTTTTTTTAGTCAACCACCCAAGAGCCAACAACTTTGGCCCGCGGAAGACGTTTGGCTACTGAGGTAAAATTTGAAAACAAATTGAAAGAAAACTTTTTTTAGTCAACCGCCACCCCTACAACCGAGGTGCCAACAACTCTTCGTGGAAAACGTGAAGTTAAAGAGGTAATTCAATGGCATTTGGCACAAAAATATACAAAAAATGAAATTTTAGTGGGCTTCATCCACTACTGAATTCCCAACCACTGAATCTTCCACCACACCTGAAGGTCGCAAGAAGCGTGATGTTACAGAGGTTAGTCAAAGAATGAAGTTGATGCATAAAACATTTTAGGGATTCGCTTCAACCACTGGAAGTTTTACTACTGGAACTCCACTAATCCGCAATAAGCGTGATGTTACAGAGGTTAGTCAAAGAGTGAAATTGAAGTATAAAAAATTGTAGGGATTCGCTTCAACCACTGAAGCTTCTACAACTCCAATAATCCGCAATAAGCGCGATAATTATCAATACCAACAACCCATCCCTCAACCACAGGAACAACCTAAACCACAAATTATGGAACAACCACAAGTTCAGGTATCCCAAAATTTTACAAATGAAAAGTTGATTTGGGAGCAAGCTTCATATAAACAACTTGAGAAAAAATAAAAATCGAAAAAAAGCAGAAAGATCAAGAGGCTTGAAACTTCCAAAATTTCAAAGATCTATAAGAAAAGAATGAGCGGAAATTTGGCAGATCCATCTCTTTAAAATTAAGTCATTCAAATTTAGGCTCTCCCTCAACCAGCCCCAGCTCAAGGCTATCAACAACCAGAACAACCCGTTCAACAAGCTCCTCCAGCCCCAGCTCAAGGCTATCAACAACCAGAACAACCCGTTCAACAATCTCCTCCTGAACCAGCACCATTGCCAGAAACACCAGCACCAATTTTTGAAACACCAGCACCATTCTTTGAAACACCAGCACCAGTGCCAGAATCCTACCAACAACCACAACAACCAATGCTTCCACCTCAACAAGCTCCACCAGCTCAAGCTGCATACCATTCTTTCAACTCTTTCCCATCTGGACGTCAATACCAACAAATTCCAGAGCAACAACCAATCCAACAATCGCCACCAGTTGAACGGCCTCAAGCTTACCAACAACCAGCACCGGTTCAACAAGACATTCCACAACCAGAGTTAGAAACACCAGCCCCAGCTCAAGGCTATCAACAACCAGAACTTATCTTCCAACAACCTGAGCCTGAACCAGAGAAACCTGTTCAACAATCCCCACCGGAGCCAGAACCACAACAACCAGCTGGCTACCAACAACCAGCACACGTTCAACAAGCCCCACCACAGCTTGCACCAGTTGAAACTTATCAACAACCACAACCAGCACCTGTTCCAGCACCCGCTCCAGCACCCGTTCCAGCACCTGCTCCAGTTCAACAAGCTCCACCACAACAACCGGCACCAGCTCAATCCTACCAATCTTTCCAACAACATCAAATGCAAGCTCCACAAGGATGGTAAATTTATGGGTTAAATTAGTGATATTGTGATGATTTTTATTTTTATATTTTTATAAAAAATTTTAATTGACAATAAAAATTTATTTTAAATATTACTACGAATGCTTGAGGGCTTTATACAAATTTCGAATACTACAAATTTCACCATGTTTCAATTATATATACCAGCAAAAAATTGAGTTTAAAGAGTTTGTCTAGAGTCCAAGATATGGGGCAAAACTTTTCAAAATTCAAATATTTCAAACTTTTTTATCACCCTTTAATAGAAATTTTCGAATGAACCTTATAGGTTGTTTTTTGGGAAATCATGAGCTCAGGATTTCGAAGAAAAAATTTTTTTAATTTAAAAAGTTTTTGAATTTTCGTTTCAATAATAAATTAATATTGAAAATCAGGCAATAAAAGTAAGCAAATTTTTCTGAAAAACACGTAATTTTCAACATGCTCCTCCTCCGCCAAGTTAACAGATTTTTGAGAAATTTTTCACAAAAATTAAGAGGAAATTTAGCTTTACAGCACCAACATTCTATTCAAGAAAAAAGCAAAATTTGCAAAATCGGAGACCTTGGTGTTGTAGAGCTAGATCTCCTCTTCATTTTTGCGAAAAAATTTCTCAAAAATCTGTTAACTTGGAGTAAGGAGTAGCATTTTGAAAATTATTCAAAAAATTTTTTTCTTCAAAATCCTGAGCTCGTGATTTCCCGAAAAAAACAACTTATAACAGGCAAGATTCTAGAACCTCAAAAATGTGGCACTAGGCCCCTCGTTACGGTTACGGGCTCTCGTTACCGAGCATACTCATCACGGCCACTCGTTACGGCCTCTCGTTACAGAATCCGCTTGTTACGGCCTGCCAGGGGCGTGCTAGGATCTCAAAAATGGAGGAGGGGGTAATCATAAACAACTTTTTTCAAGTTTTTATGAAAAAATTTAATTTTTAAAGTTAAAATTAATCGGGTTCTGTAATCAGAGGCCGTAACGAATGGCCGTGAATTCGCGTTGTAACGAGGGGTCTAGTGTCGTTTCATTCGTATCGTTTTATTTGATCGTTTCATTTGTCATTTCCAGACGGCGTCCGGAAACGAGTTTGAATTTGTCTGAATATTGACACGAAAACCCTGAATTTAGTTTCATTCCACTATGTCGTTTTATTCGTATCGTTTCATTCTCTTTGTTTCATTAGAGCCTATGCCGGTGAAAACTGTGTTTATTGAGCGCTTTTTCTAGAAAAATTCGATAACACCCCCCCCCGTTCGATTCGATATAACGACTCCTCCCTGGAGTATTATTATATCGAGGTTCGGCTGTATGAACAAAATATGATTGTGCTCAAAATTCGCATATTTTTCTAGCCGGTGACAAGGATGATCACTTTTTTAACTTGTGCTGCATCCCTAGTGCACTCTGAAAATTTCATGGCGAAAACGCGTTTCTGCAATTGTTGTTTAACCCCCTTACCCGTCGTCATAACGTCCTCCTCGTCCACTTTCATTTTCATTCCTTCTTCCACCCTGTCGATTGCCATCATACGATCCTTGACTCGTCTTACGAATACCGCCACCATAATTTTTTCCAGAATCTTGAGAATACCCCCCTCTTCCATAATTCTTGCTAGAATCTTGAGAATATCCTCCTCCATAATTTTTGTTGTAACTTTTCTGATGACTTCCTCCTCCTTCTCGATCTCGGTTGCCACGAAAGGAAGAGCTACCTCCCCGGCTACCTCTTGGACTGTAGCCATTTGGTTTATAAGAATGCTGATGTCCCCGGTGGGTGAAGATTTGTTGAGCTAGGGATTGGAGATAAGATGCAGTGGGGATTTCGTCTAAAATGCTTTATAGGGAGAATTTGGGAGATCTCTTACTTTGGGGACAAGTCCTTTCGAAGTGGACATCATCTCCAGTGGCATGACAAATGCTACATCCAATTTCTTGGAGTTTTGAGCAGATGATTTTTCCATCTGACGATAGGAGGCTAAAAGTATATGTTGATTGCA
The DNA here is from genome assembly GCA_900406225.1 of Acrobeloides nanus. NCBI lineage: Eukaryota > Metazoa > Nematoda > Chromadorea > Rhabditida > Cephalobidae > Acrobeloides > Acrobeloides nanus. Next base: position 11,074 of record OZJO01002888.1, on the reverse strand, counting down.
AAAACATTGAAAAATTCGTCAAAAATCGAAAAATTTTAGAAAAACCCCTATAGAATTATTTTTGGAAAAATGAAAAAACTTAAAAAATCTCAAAATTGCCCCCCTTTTTTGGTCACTCTCTATATTCTTGCCATACCTATGAGAAGAATATACACTTTCCGACTCCCCACTATTCCTACAATAGGAACATTCGATTCTCTTTTCCGCATATGTTGATGCTCCCATATCATTGGGAAGATTTTCTTCTTGAATCTGATCCAAGGTCTTCCTCCAATTTTGAGGCACATTTTGCCCAGCATTCTCGTCAAAATTTGCATTTTCTTGCTCATTTAAAGGGGTCTAAAAAAAGATTTTTTCATCGAAACGAAAACCTGCATACTTCATTTTCTTCATTTTGACTATAATTTTCATACGTAGCACCATTTGCATTTTCATTGAGATTCAAGTTATTCATAGCATTTCTAGCTTCGTATTCGATGTGTTGTTGATTTTGTTCAGTGTGAGCTGTGATGTAGTTTTCGGAAATTTTGGACTCGGAGGGGGGTTGAGCTTCGTTTTCGGGTTGAGTGGGTTCTTCATATGGTTGTTTTCGGTCTTCGTAGCTTAAAATTATTGTTTTTATTTGTATACAATCAACCCTCGATATAGTGACCACACATCACCTCCCTTCAATTCGATGGGTGGGGACTTTTACGCTCTCACATTTGCGCCCCGACATTTGCGCAACGACATATGCACCTCGACATTTGCACTCCGACATATGCACTCCGACATATGCACCCCGACATTTGTGCTCTATAATTGCGCAACAACATTTGCGCCCCGACCATATGCGCTCTAATAATTGCGCCCCGAAATATGCGCGCTTCGACATTTGCGCACCCAACTTGTAAAATATCTTCCAAAAAGGTCGAAAATTTTAAGAACGAAAACAAGTCGGGTGCGCAAATTTCGTTGCGCAATTATAGAGCGCAAAAATCGGGTGTGCAATGTGAGGGCGCAAAAGTCCCCCACCCAATTCGATATAGTGACCTCTCCCGAGAAATATCGAATTTCGCGCAAATGTATTTCATTGGATGAGAAATAGATAAATATTAGAGAATCGGAAACTAGCAGCAATTGTTTAATTTTCTTTTTGTTTCTTGTTTTTATTTTATTTTATGCCCAATTTATTCATGTATTTGTAGTGTAGAAAAAGCCAAAAATGTCGAAAACGCCAACATCGCGCAAAAGAATTTCATTGGATAAGAAATTGCGAATTATTAGAGAAGCAGAATCTAGCAGTAAATATGCTTTGGTGAAGAAATGGAAACTCTCTAGATCGATTATTATCCGAGTGTTAAAAGAAAGAGAGAAAATCATCCAAGCTGCTGAAGAAGGGAGTGATGTCAAATGATTTCGTTTGAAAAAGGCTACTTGTTAAGATCTTGATGACGCTCTATTGAATTTGATTAGGCAATTGGGAAGTAGAAATCTACCAGTTTCAGGTGAATTCATACAGGTAGGCATTTATATGCTATGTTAGTTTAATTCGGCCGCTTTTTAGGAAAATGCTTTAACAAATCAAGTGAAATTGGTTATGAATACTTTAAAGCATCGAACGGATGGCTCGAAAATTTTACGCAACGGAATCCAATTGTCTTTATAAGTAATCAAGGTGAAGCGACCGATATTGACATGGTTCAATTGAATGAATGGCAACAAAATGTTATGAGAATTTCCTTAGAGCGGTATTTGCCGAACGATATATTCATCGTTGATGAAATAGGGTTATTTTGGAAATTATTACCAAACGTCTTGTTTCAAACTGGCATTCAAAGGTGAGTTTCTTGCACTTGTTAAAATTTGAAATTTTAAAGGCGAGAATTGTACCTCCGGAAAATTGAGTAAGGACAGAATAACCGTTCTTGTGGGCGGAAACATGAGTGGAATCGAAAAGTTGTCTCTTCTGGTGATTGAAAATCAGCGCACTCGAGATGTTTTAAGAATTCTACTGAAAGCTACCTCTTCTGGTGATTAGAAAATCAGCTCATCCGAGGTGTTTTAAGAATTCTACTATTTCGTTGTCCTATGTCGCCAACAAAAAATCGTGAATGACACGTAACGTGTTGAAAATTGGATGAAGAACTGGATGTATCCGGAAGAAAAGCGTTGTGTTATATGTTGATAATTGTTCTGCACATCTGTCGACTGTAAACTGTTTCCATGGGACAAGTGGGCTTTGTGGTAAAGGATTTCAATTTTTCATTTTATTAGCACAAGTTCGAACCTTTCCTCCTCCCCCCAGGATCGAATTTCAAACAAAATTTTTCATCAGATCCAATAAAATTGATCACATCAAATTTTTTATTTTGTCTTACCTCGAATACTGTTGCTGTTTTCTTCCTTCCCCATCACCCGATTGCTGGAACTGTTGTTGTTGTTGATAGCCCTCGGAAACCGGTGGTCCACCAACATAGAATTGATGTGGAAAACCCATCATAACTTCTGGGGATTGATAACCAGATCCGGCAGCGGTAGCCGTATCGTACGTAGCAACACTACTAGCCGGAGATTGGTAAATATACCCGTCGGGCATGTGGTAGAATTGAGGTGTATGTGATGGGGGTAAGTTTTGAAGTTGTTGCTGCTGCTGTTGATTTTGATTCTGATCTGGTGAGCCGGTTGGTTCGTTTTTGGCGTCCGAAAACTAAAAATTTTTGAAAGGTGTTTTCTTTTATGCTATGGGATTGATCCAAAAGTTCGTGCACTTTAAAAAACAAAGACGGCATTCTCTATAGCTCGACGAGACGAACAAAACGACGCCAAATTGATCCAATTTGATAGTTGTTTTGGGTTATTGAAACGAAAACCCTGAATCAGACTTTTCGTTTCAATAACCCAAAATAATGATCAAGTTGGTATCGTCTTGTTTGTCTAGTCGAACTATAAAGAATGACGCCTTTGTTTTTTAAATAGCGTATTTAAAAAAATGTAAAATTCAGGGTCTTCGTTTCAATATTCAGGCACATTCAACCCGCTTTCAGGTTGAATCTTTTTGTAATACCTTAGATTCTGACTGTGTTCTTGAATATGATGTCGAACTACGCCGACTATCTGGTCGATAATAGTTCGGTGGAAATTGTGATGCTAAAATTTGCATTTTTGATATTCAAAATTTTCAACTTTTATCTCTACCATTTTGTTGGATATATCCTTGCATTTGCTGGTGTGCGGGCATAAAATTTGTAGGAGTCTGCATATAGATGATTTGTCGATGTCCACTTTGCTGTGGCATCATAACATTCCGATAGGGTGGTGGCATAAAGCCTCGTGTTGTGATTTGTTGAGGCTAAAAAAGTAAAATCTCGATGGTTTTTTTGGTAAAAATTGGCGGAAACTCGCAATTTGAGTCACGTCATTCGACTCAGCTCAACGAGTAAGAGTAAAATGAATATCATGTTGCATTTTCATGCCAGAGCTCATGGCTGAGTGGCTAAAGTAACAGCTTTGCAGTTTGCCCGCACACCACAAAATGCAAGTTTATAGGCTCGGGGTCCGTTTCGAATTTAAGATTGTTCACGAAAATTTTTGCATATCTCTATTTTGGTCTCTAAAACACTTTGCACTCATTTTGGGTTCGAACTCGAGCCTATAAACTACAAATCTGTCACGCTATCCACTCGGCCATGGGCTCTGGCTGGAAAACCCTATATGTTATGGTATTCGTTTTACTCGTCTCGTTGAGCTGAGTCGAATGGTGTGACTAATTTTTGAAATTTCGAGTTCTTTTTCGCCAATTTTTGCCAAATATTTGTGCTCATCAAAACCTACCATGCCCGGTCTCGCAGCCAACACCGGCGGTGGTATCATCTGCTGAGGGTGGAGCGGAATTTGCGCATTCACAAATTGGGGTTGTTGTGGCTGGATCTGATGTGTGTACATCACATGACGAATCATTGGAGGAGGACCACCACCAGCTTGTGTCGTCGAGGCTTGTTGGCCACCAGGGACGGCGATGTGCTGTTGGCCATAACCTGGCGGGAGAACTGGTGGCGGGGGGACCATGAACGGTTGAATGGGTGGTGGCTGCATGTGAGGAGGGTTTTGTGGGTTGAAGAATCGCGGGTTGACTACTGGGATCTGTTGAAACTGAGGCACTTGGTTGGGTGGGAGTTGTGTTGGTGGTGGACCAGCTGGATGAGGGGCTGGCTGGTTACCCTGAAAATTTTTTGAACTTATCTTGTGCCCTATCACTCACTTGAATTGACGCATTTGTTGGCGAATTTCCATCAGCTGACCCATTCGACGAGCCTTGACTGGTCACAGATTGATTATAACCCCCTACCGGTCCATTGCCACTAGCACTATACCCATTTGGATTAGGCACTAAATTTTTGTTTTAACAACTTTCTTTCCCAAATTTCTCTCACTTCTCGGCGGTGGTTGATTCGGTGGAATCGAAACAAAAGTCTGTCCAAAATGTTGTGGACCACCTTGATTGTACATATAAGCACCATGTGACACACTACCCGGCATCGGTCCAGCCATTCTCTGACCACTATGTTCTTGAGGTTGATTCATACCGGGTAAAAAATATCCTTGAGGATTCGCATAATTCGGAGGACCATACATAACTTGTTTACTAGAAAAAGTTTTTTTTAGTAAAATTTTTGTAGCAAAAAAAGTTCGTGTTGCCATAAATGACCAGATGGGTGTGATTCGTGTAACAAACACACCATCATTAGTGTCCGGAGTTCAGACATTTTTTGTGCAAAAAAAACTACAGTGGTTTAGCAAACTGCGTCTTATTTGGCTGTAAATGTGTCTATCAGGGAAAGCGGGAGATTTAAATGCGGAATGGACGGGAGTTTTTTGTTTCTCTCAAAAAGTCAAATTTTAAGACCGACTTTTGGTTGAGGATTTTTTGGCTTTCTTGACCCTGATTCAGAAATGGATTCGGTGTATTGACACGAAAATCGAAAAAATTCTATTTTCGCTCCGAAAGCAAAAAATTGAATTTTTGTAAAAGTTGAATCGATTGCGCGCATTCTCGAAGCATGAAAACGCTTCCTTGACCCTGATTCAGGGAATAGATTTGGTGTATTGACACGAAAATCGAAAACTTTTTATTTTCGCCCTGAAAGCATTCATCTGGGGGTAATTTTATGCGAGGAATTGCGCATATTTTCTAAGCATGAAAAATTATCTTGACCCTGATTCAGGGAATGGATTCGGCGTATTGACGTGAAAATCGAAAAATTTTCTTTTTTTCGCCCGTACACCAACTCCATTCAAGTTTTCGTTTCAATAACTCAAAACAATTTTCAAATTTTCATAAAATGAATATTGTAGCAATTTTTTATAGCTAAATGAGACGAACAAAATGACACCAAAATTAAAAAAAACAATTTTCAAATTGAACAATTCTGATGTCATTTTGTTCGCCTCATTTAACTAAAAAATTGCAACAATGTTCATTTGATGAAAATTTAAAAAATTGATATAAAAATCGATTTTTCAGTAAAAGATTCAAAAAGGTTTGTGTATTACAACGAAAAGTATGAATAATTTCAATCGCAATTATCTCGAAAACTACAACGATTCAGAACATGCCGTAAAAACAAAAAATGTTCCATTTTTCATGATCTTTCCGAATATATCATTTTTACATACGAGTTTTTTTCCGAGTGGACTGGTCCTTTAAGATTACAAAAGTTTTGTCACGGCGCAGTCAAGCGCAACTTCTTTCGACGATATTTTGGCAATGAAACATATGAAATTGGTTATGCACTCTCTCAAACGTTTCTTTTTCTCGAATCAAAAATTTTCTTACACTATTTTTTTATATGCTAGAAAAAGGAAGCTTGTCATTATTTTGTTTTGTTTTTAATCATAACACACAGATGTTGCTATTTTCCGAAATTTTGCTTTTCATAATTTTGGAAATTTTGAGAGTTTTTGTTATTGCTGAGGATAAGCCGCCGACTTGCGGAGTAGCTGAGGCAAATCCTGGGTATTCAAAATATGATTTGATTGTAAGGTTTGTTGAAGTTACTACAGGGTGGCTAAAATAAAGTGGATTTTTGTGGGCCGAAAAATTTTTTGGGACCGAAAAATTTTTTACTAAAGGGAATGAAGTTGGTGTATTGACGCGAAAATTGGTGTATTGAAAAGAAAAATTATATTTTTGTCCCGGAAAGCACCCAGACTAGGCCTAGCCCTAGGTTTAGGCCTAGCTCTAGGTTTAGTCTTAGGCCTAGCTCTAGACTTAGCTCTAGTCTTAGGCTTATGCTTAGCCGTAGCCCTAGGCTTAGGCCTAGCTCTAGGCTTAGTCTTAGACTTAGCCCTAGGCTTAGTCTTACCCCTAGGCTTTGTTGACCCGGAAAGCATCCATCTGTGGGTAATTTTATGCGGGGAATCGATTGCGCACATTTTCTAAGCATGAAAAAATTATCTTGACCCTGATTCAGGGAATGGAGTTGGTGCACAGGCGAAAAAAAATTTGTCGATTTTTACGTCAATACACCAACTCTATTCACTGAATCAGGGTCAAGATAATTTTTTCATGCTTAGAAAATGCGCGCAATCGATTCTCCGCATGAAATTACCCCTATATTGGTCATTTTTAGTAAAAAATTTTCTAGTCCCAAAAATTTTCGGGCCCCAAAAATCACAAAAATGCACTTTTTTGTTTACTTACTCTGTATATTTTTTGTCCATGCTAGGAAATTTGTATTTTTTTTAGCTTCCAGGACAACGGTTAGTCGGTGGAAAAGATTCCATTGAGCATGCCTGGCCGTGGACTGGCCAACTTTTATTTGATCTCAGGCACCAATGTGGTTGTGTTCTAATCGATCCAAATTTTGTTCTNTTGTATTTTTTTTAGCTTCCAGGACAACGGTTAGTCGGTGGAAAAGATTCCATTGAGCATGCCTGGCCGTGGACTGGCCAACTTTTATTTGATCTCAGGCACCAATGTGGTTGTGTTCTAATCGATCCAAATTTTGTTCTTACTGCAGCACATTGTTTTTTCAAAAGGTTGAACGAAACAAATTTTCGGTTTCGCTGAATGCATAGGTTACCAAGGGGGGGGGGGGGGGTACAGTACTCCCCTCACCACTCATCCTTGGACCTTCCGCCTTTATAGTCATTCATCCATCCATCATGAGGGTTCAAAAAAAAATTGAACATTCGTCCAAAATTGACATGCGGGGAATCTGAATTTGACATTTTCAACGTGAAAAAAGGCTTCCCTGATTCAGGGAAAGCCTGTGTATTGAAACAAAAATCGCATTACCCCTAGAAGGGTCATTTCCAGAACAAATTTTAGAAAATTTTTTCACATGGGTGGCATCCCCTATTGTGTAGTAGCTCCAAAATTTTGACTATAGCTTGCATAAATTTTAGCCGAAAACCTGAAAGATATCGTGTGTTATTGGGTGGTCATAAAATTTATTCTGGACAATTGTTTCAAGTGAGAAATATCTCGATTCATTTGTTATATCACAGTTTTCATGCTGGCTCATATGATGTGGCTATTTTGAGGTTGCTATTCGACGAGTTATTACCCTTTTCTAGCTTTATATAAAATTCGGCTACATGGTGAATTGTATAAAGAAGCCGACCGTCCGATCTGGCAAGTTAAGCAATGTTGAGCCCTCAAGTTCGATTCCCACGAGGGTAAAACTTTTCTTTTCAAAAAATTTTTTTGCAAAAATAGCAAAAAAATTTTGCTTTTTTGTAAAAAATTGAAAAGAAAAGTTTTACCCTCATGGGAATCGAACGTGCGGGCCCAACGTTGCTTAACTTGCCAGATCGGATGGTCGGCTTCTTTATACACTTCGCCATGTAACCGAATTTTATATAAAGCTAGAAAAGGGTAATAGATCACTAGTGTTATTTTTTCTAGAATCGATCGTCCAGCACCAATTGATCGAAATATTTCAACAGTATGCTTGCCTATGGCACCTCCAGTGGTATATAAAATGTGTGTTGTCACAGGTACTCAAAGTTACAACAACCATAAATATGCGAATTTTGGGCACGAAAATTTGTTTTAGTTTTTTAGGGTGATCATTAGCAGTCTCGAAACAGGTTGAATGTGTCCGAACATTGACACGAAAACCCTGAATTTGAAATTTTTTTTTAAATACGCTTAATTATTAGGTTTATTTAAAAAAGAAATACGGCATTCTTTATAACTCGACGAGACGAGCAAAACGATACCAAAATGATCCAATTTGATAATTGTTTTGGGTTATTGAAACGAAAACCCTGATTCATGTTTTCGTTCCAATAACCCAAAATAATTATCAAATTGGATCATTTTGGTGTCGTTTTGCTCGTCTCATCGAGTTATAAAGAATGCCGTATTTCTTTTTTAAATACAGGGTGACTAAAAAATAAGTACGCACCTTATTTTTTGTATTTTTCTTGCATTTTTAAAAATTTTATATCAAAACACAACAATAATAACAACAACAGAAATTATTCAAAATGACCACCATTTGCATCAATGCACTTCTTTAGCCTCTTCGAAAAGTTGTCTACAATACCACGTAGTGTATCAACAGAGATCTTATTCCATGCCTTCCTGAATGCTCGCTTCAACGATTCGACAGTCTGATGGGGTTTCGCACACGCTTTCTCCTCCAAAATGCTCCATACGCTGTAGTCGAGGGGGTTCAAGTCATTCCTGAGCGGTCTTCATTGCTCTCCGTTTCTTCCAAGCGTTTTATAGCCTTCCTTACGGTCACCTCATGTATACCAAGAAGTCGACCAATCTCACGTTTCTCAACACCGCGCTCATGCATTCGGATAATAGCTGGTCTAAATTCTTTCATGCATGCTAAAAAATAAATTTTGATAAAAAATTCGTTTAAAAATGCAAGAAAAATACAAAAATAAGGTGCGTACGTATTTTTTAGTCATCCTGTAAACCTAATAATTAAGCGTATTTAAAAAATTTTCAAATTCAGGGTTTTCGTGTTAATGTACAGACACATTCAACTCGTTTCGAGACGCCGTCTCGAAATGAGTCTCGGAGACGGTTTCGAGGTCGTCCCGAAGCTTGAAAACGCTTCCCTGATTCAGGGAAATGAGTATTTTGTATTTAAACGAAAATCGAAAAATTTTGGGTTTTCTGCTTCAAAATCATCTTCCTGGGAGTAATTTTATGCGGGGAATCGATTGCGCGCATTCCCGAAGCTTGAAAATGCCTCCCTTATTCAGGAAATTTGTGCATGTATTGAAGCGAAAATCGAACATGTACTAAATTCCCTGAATCAGGGAAGCATTTTCAAGTTTCGATAATGCGCGCAATCAATTCCCCGTATAAAATTATCTCTGAGAAGATGATTTTGAAGCAGAAAATCCAAAATTTTTTGATTTTCGTTTCAATACAAAACACTCATTTCCCTGAACCAGGGAAGCGTTTTCAAGCTTCATTTTACTCATCTTTTAAAAGGTTGGGGTCGAATTCAAGAAAAAGGCCCGAGCTCAAAAGTCCTTCAAGAAATTCACATCCCAATTATGCCAACACATCTATGCAACAACTTCTTACACTACCGAGGACTCGTACATACTCCATCCGAGTTCTGTGCTGGTTACAATATAGGAAAAGTTGATTCGTGTCAAGGAGACTCGGGTGGACCTTTAGTGTGTAGAAATCTGCAAGATACCGCATGGGAACTGCAGGTATACCCTTGTGTACAGGGTGTATAAATAAAACCATAATTTGGGCGATTTTTTGGAGCTACTTCGGCTCCTATACCCCCATTGAATAAAATTACCCCTATATGGGTCATTTTTAGGATTTTTGAAGAAAATTCAGGTCGACAAAAGCATGAAAAAATCGCCCAAATTTCGGTTTTTTATGCACCTTGTAGATGTAGTAAACAAATTAGGATTTTTAGGGTCTTGTTAGTTGGGGTATTGGCTGTGGTCAACCAGGATATCCAGGAATTTATACGAAAGTTTTTAATATGCTGCCGTGGATACGATTGCAAATGTTATTGCTTAAGTGAAGATTGTATTAAAGAAGGAGGGACGACTGAGGCGAATTATCTCAAAAAAATTTTTTTCAAAATTTTTCGACAAACGTAAAAAATGTTCGAAACGATGAAAAAAAATACTGTTTTCGAGAAAAATCGAAAAAAAAATTTTTGGGTGTTTTTTTGGCTTTTTTACAGCAAGTTTCAATCAATAAAGTCTAAAAAAGACCTAAAAATGGCCAAAAAACACCCAAAAAATTTTTTCGATTTTTCCTCTAAAATTGTATTTTTTCATCGTTTCGAACATTTTTTACGTTTGTCGAAAAAAATTTTTGCGATAAGTTACGAAAATAGATTTTTTAACTTAGTCTATCTTGCAGAGCACAAAATTCTGGGCAACTTTGGTCAATAAAGCTATGTGTTTTGAGCTAAACTGAAGGATTTTTATATAAACGTTTTCCAAGTATTCGTGTCAATACACAACAAAATTCAAATTTATCGAATTCCATTTTTTATAAAGATGTTAAAGTTTTCATAAAAAAAAGATTTACTTTTTTATAATTCTATGAGACGAATAAAATGACACTAAAATTATCCAATTTGAACATTGTTTTGGGTTATTGAAACGAAAATTCTGATTCATGTTTTCGTTTCAATAACCTAAAACAATGTTCAAATTAGATAATTTTGGTGTCATTTTTTCGTCTTGGCGAGTTATAAAAAAAGTATTATATGCCTTTCTTTAATAAAAACTTTAACACCGTTGTAAAAAATGGAATTTTTTCGATAAATTTGAATTTTGTTGTGTATTGACACGAATACTTGGTAGATGTTTAACAGCATAAAAATCCTTCAGTTTAACTCAAAACACATAACTTTATTGACCAAAGTTGCACAGAATTTTGTGCTCTACAAGATAGACTATGCTATAAAAAAAATCTATTTTCGTGTCTATGGTCCTTTACAGGGTGTATAAAAAACCGGAATTGGGCAATTTTTCATGTTTTTTCGACCCGAAATTTTGGAGCTAGTGCCAAATGACTACCCAAGTGAGCATGAACAAAATTTGACCTCGCAAAATATTTTTCAAATCAAATCCT
>OZJO01002883.1:0-15896 GCA_900406225.1 Acrobeloides nanus | reverse complement strand
TTCAATACCCAGACACATTTAAATTTTTCATGCAATTTTGTATGTCAAATATCTCCTCAGGGTTGTCGAATTGGAATTTACTTCCAAAGCAAAAAGTGGTTTCCCCAACGTGAACTTTCTTTTCCACTTTTCAACAAAAATTCGGTTCAAAAGTGGACTGGTCCTTTAAGACCGTGGCGGTCCCTAATCAAAATCACCTCACGAGCGAAATAAATGCCGTTCGTAGAATGGAATTTATCATTTGCTCGATGAGTTCATTGTAGTCGTGAGTTGATTAGTTTTGGATTGGTGAGTTGATTAGTCATAATTTACCGTGCAGCGTCGAACCCAACCAAGAGCGTCAAGATCACAAGTGACTTAGACCTGAATGTTGCACCAATGACGTTCCGACGAACAATTGCGAAGAATCCCATGGTTTGGGCTGCCTTCAGCTTCATTGAAAGCTTCGATTGGCATTTGTAGCAATCAGAATGGATTCAACTATTACGTGAGTGTCCTCTGGCACTGTCTACGTCCGTTTTACCAACGTCACTCGAATGAAAACTTCGTTTTTGTCCAAGATAACGCATCGATCCACGTCAGTCGAGTAACTACGACTTGGTTTAATCGCAAATTTTTTGCGATTTTTTAGAATCGAGAAATTTCACTGACTCACCCTGTATATACTTCCTATTTGGTGATCTGTTCTTTTTATTCGTTCGTTGGCATAATAATGAAGTGCCTAAGAAATTGATCGATATTTTAAATCTTTTGACTAGTTTGTTGATGGTATTTTTTTATTTCTTTAATAAATATTTTATCCACTACTGCAAACAGGAATTGTTTACATATGAATGAAATTGGAATTGAACAATTCCGATAAGTATTTTCCCAATAAACATGATGATCAAAATATGGACTGTCACTACTAACCATATCAGCACAAGGATATCCAGTAGTGGAATTAGGCTGAGTGTCGCCAACATTCCATTTAGTGTATGTAAGTTCGGTACCATCAGTCCATGACCAATAGCCATACCATAAATGGGGATCTAAATTTGACATTTAAGAATCTCTTAAACTTAAGCATACCATTGTTTTGTAGGCCAATCCAGATAATTTCGTAGCTATCTGAGCCAAAAGTATGAGTTAGATCTAAAATTGTGATCCATTGGTGACCCATGGCTGTTTTTTGCATCAGCCAGCTGCGTACTGCGCGCAGCTGCTGTGCACTGCCCCCTTTTCTTGAACCTAAAGTTCCCTTTAAAAATTTTCACACCCTTCCGCAGATGCCTATGATCCACTCAAATCAAAATTACCATCCACAAATTTTTGTTCCTCATCTGAATGAATGGACACTAAATGCCCACCTTCTTTAACACAATATTGTTCGGCTTGATCATAAGATAATGATATATCAACATACTATAAATTTCAATAAATTTAAATTTACACAAAATACTTTATAACAAAAATTCCATTTTGGAAAATATTGATAATCATGCCGACATTGGGCTGTTGGATTTATTGTAGGAAGAGTTGGGCAGGTTTGTACGGGACACGTTTCTGAAGTAGCCGGAATCTCACAGAGATAAGACAATCTTGTTTGACAGTCGCTTGAATACCAATTCGATGAGGTTTGTGATGGGCTTATAGAGATACAATTTCCAGTACTCGGTTGTCCTAAATGATCACAAACTTGTCGACATTATAACTTTCGCCACGTTTCATGTTCACCACAACAACTGTCGCCACGTTGCTAAAAAATTATAATTTTCGCCACGTTCGTGTCAATATACATATTTATTTCAAATCAGGCAACTCAATTAGTCTGAAATTAATATGTCTATTGACGAAAGTTATGTGATGAAAGTTATGTGGCGAAAATTACATGGCGAAAGTTAACACAAGTTATAGTGCCAAATTGTCGGTGCCTTACAATTGGCATACCTTTAGCCCAGGCAGAATAAGAAAAGGTAGTTCCATCAATCCAATTCCAACTGCTCCCATTTTGGGTCCCACCAAGTCAAATTTGTGTCGACGTATCCATTAATGTATCTTGCAAAGTTTCTAAATATATTAGAATTGTCAGAAAATTTCTGCGTTTGTAAATCTCGTTACTGAAATCACTTTTTGAGAGATAGATGGCAAAAATCCTAACTGGCTAACAAGCTGTTTTTACCTGATATAAAGCTATTCAGGAAAGCATTCGTAACCGATGCCAAATTTCCATGATTTAATTGGCAGTTTGCACTTGCTGACCAAAAATCATTTGGTGTACCATAAAATTTATAACAATTTTTTGTATCTATACCTTGAATAGTGCCTTTAGGGCAGATTGTGTAAACAAAGTTTGCATGAAAAGTTAAAAAAATAAACAAGAAACTAATTAATTTCATATCAAAAATTAAATGACATGATGAAAAAATTCTTTTATAAATCAACATATACAGGGTGGGCCAAATAACTTGCTCACCTACGTCGAACAGATTTCCATGAGTTTTTATCATTTTCAAATCGGAGTAGATAGAAGTTTTGGGACGACCTTTTTCCAAATGCGTAGAAGTTGAATAATAATTTTATTCAGCGACGTTTCGACGTTTAACGTCTTTGTCAAGCTTAGATCTGTATTTAATCTATTAAATACAGACCTAAGCTTAACAAAGACGTTAAACGTCGCTGAATAAAATTATTATTCAACTTCTACGCATTTGGAAAAAGGTCGTCCCAAAACTTTTATCTACTCCGATTTGAACATCCAACCAAAATGCGTCTCCCAAACTCGAGCATCCATCAAGAACTGATTTTATCATTTTGTTCAAAGTTATAGGGGGTAATTTTATGCGAGGAATCGATTGCGCGCATTTTCGAAGCATGAAAAATTTCCCTGAGCCTGATTCAGGCGATTTTCGCTCCACTAACTATTTTTATTTTTGATTCAAGAAATTTTGGATTCTTTTCTAAAAATCCCTGAACCTTATTCAGTCAAGGGGTGGTGTATTAAAACAAAATCGCTTGAATTTGAGTCAGCGTAATTTTTCCATGCTACGAAAATGCGCGCAATCGATTCCTCGCATAAATTTACACAGGAAGATGAATTTTAGAAATCAGCTTCCTGTGTAAATTTATTTTTCTAAATCAGAAATGTAAATAATATCAAAACTAAAATCGCCTGAATCAGGTTCAAGGAAATTTTTTCATGCTTCGAAAATGCGCACAATCGATTCCTCGCATAAAATTACCCCCTATAACTTTGGTTAAAATGATAAACACTCATGAGAATCTGTTCGATATAGGTTTCAAGTTATTTGGGCAAACCCTGTAATGTTATTGATCTTTAACTTTTCTTTATCAGTAAATTAGCCCACTTCAAGTCAATTATGAGCCAGGGAAGAACAATGAAAAATTTCTTTGAAAACGATTTTTATGAACAAATAGGATTTTGTTTACAAATAAAGATCATTGGAGTACTACAGTTCCAGTAGTTACACCAAAATCTGTTTCCATTATTATATGTAGATTGGCTTGTGACCAAGATGCGCATGAGGATAATTCATCTTGTGGGGGGGGGGATAAAGTCAATTTGCATAAGTAACTGAAGAACCATCAGTCCATGATCACAATTGTGAGCTTAAATTAGTGTCATAGTCATAGAATCCAATAAAGACAACACCCCAAGAGTCAAGATTTTGATGAAACAAGTCTAAATTTTTGAACTGAAAAAGTTAAAAAATTCAAATTGACTGTCAATAAATTCATCTTCATGGATAGAATGAACGGATGTTAGATGGCCTCCTTCGGTTTGGCAATACTTTTCAGCGTCATTGAAAGAAAGTTGGATGTTTATAAACTAAACATTTAGATTCATTTTGAAAAATATATATAGGAAATTTCCCAGTTAAGAAAAAAAAACAAATTACCCATAGTGCAGGAGCAAGCTTACGTGAGCACTCCCCATGGAGTGCTCACGTCACACCTCTCCCATGTCGCACCATCACTGAAAAAATTGTCAGAGCTATTGTGGATCAGGGGGCCACCCCAGGGTCAAAAATCGAAAAAAATTTAAAAAATTTTTTTTGCCCCCAAGCCTGAAAAAATTCAACGATGTCTCAGTCTTCAACTTATCCACTTTAAAATTAAAAATCGACAATCGTGAACTCAATATTCCCGAATTTTGCCAGTTGCCTGAGAGCACCTCTGTACTTCCATACTATCTCAAAATAAAAAACGCATAATTTATTTTGCGTTAAATAGTTTGCGTTCTATCAAAAATAATGCGTCTTAACGCAAACGCGAGCACATAACCACGTCCTCAGAGACCGCGTCTTAAAACGATCAACTGGGCCTACACGAGTTCAATCTAACCCTCTCGAGATCGTCTGTACAAACATACATTACACGTCTACAGTAGTGGGATTCAATACACCATAAATCCATTATATGCAATCGTTTATTTAAAAATGAAGGTGAAATCTATTGAAACGTTTGTAGATTCCTTTGACAAGCAAAAACATAATTCTTTGCCAAAAAAGTTAGTTAATTTATTTGGTAATTTAGTAATTGAATCCATCTTGAAATAACATTCTTCTCCGGGCAACATTTTGTAAATGAGCGACGTTTCCAACCCTCCATCAAATAGTTCTTTCAGGTTTAACTTTTGAATCATTAGCAAGATTTTCTGAAAACTTGAAGGTAATATTTGTTTTTAAGCTGACCTTAACAATAGCTTATCCAGAGAGAAGTCAACCCACCCCACCCACCTCCGTGAAATCGAAACAACGAAATTTTCCCTCTTTTTTTTGATTTCCCTTGCATGTTTTGCCCAAAATTTTTGGAAATTCCCCCCCCCCCCCCGATCCCTGTGGATACGCTACTATACCTTAATAAATATGAGCATTTCTTCTTCTCGGCTGCAAATATTACTTGGACTACATTTGATTATTAAATTAATGCCCAACTTATTTAAAACGTGCATTTTGTTTGAAGCAGATATAAACATTTTTTCCAATTCTGCCATAATAGAAGTATAACCAAGCAATAGATTTGCTATCGTGTTTGTCTCATCATTTTGATAATATTGGTCCTAAATCGTATAAAGTATTGGGTTGAAATGTTGTGTATGCTGAATACAATCCAACTAATCTTTTTTTAGAATAAGTCATGTTTTCAAGTCAATATCAAGATTTTCAAAGATGAACCCTAATATCAAAATATTGGCACTATTACTTTTTCCCCATTATTTTCCCTCTTATTTTTTTCCAATTTTACACAAATTTCAAAGTAATAACGAGGAAAAATCGAGGAAAAAAGTAAGGAGAAAAAAGTAATAGGAAAAAAGTAAGAGGGACAAACCAAAAAGGGGAAAAAGTAATAGTGCCAAAATATTGATATTTGGCTATAGAAGTAGATTTTTAACGAAAATACCGACCCTACTAAGGTTTTTCTAGGTGGTGAATCGATTGCGCGCATTGCCGAGTCTCGAAAATTCTTGCATGACCCTGATTCAGGGAATAAGATTTTTGATCCATCTTCGAGGGTATTCCCCTAGTAGGGGTACCTTACAGTGGTCAAAATTAAAAAATTCGTTCGAATTCATGTTCACCATGTCGGAAACTCCCGAATACAAAAAATCAGCCTATTTGGAAACTTTTTGAAAATTTGAATTTTCAAAAAGTTCTCCAAATAGGCTGATTTTTTGTATTCGGGAGTTTCCGACATGGGGAACACGAATCCGAAGGGATTTTTTGATTTTGACCATTGTAAGGTACCCCTACTAGGGGAATACCCCCGAAGATGGATCAAAAATCTTATTCCCTGAATCAGGGTCATGCAAGAATTTTCAAGCCTCGGTAATGCACTCAATCTATTTACCCCTAGAAAAATCTTAGCAAAGTCGGAAATTTCTTCAAAAATCAACCTCTATAACCAAATATCAATATTTTGATATTCGGTTCATCTTTGAAGGGTCGTAGCTAGGATTCAGTTTTGGAGGGGGAACGACTCCTCCAGGCTTGGGAGGACACGTACCCCCGGTGCCTCCTAGCTACGGCCCTGGTTCGGTTCCCATTACTTTCTTATTATTTTATCATGTTTATTTTTTAAAAATCTCTACATTACCAAGTCATATTCGATTTCAACTGATAGATCTTGCAAGCTATTCATATTTTCGCAAATAAATAAAAACCCAGGTGTTGGCAAACGACAGGTATCCAACATATTCAAATCCCCACCATGCGATGGTATGAAAAATCCCGGATCTTTGCTATACCATAAAACTTTTTTAATATTTTTAATCAAGGGACCGTATTCTGTATTCCTAGAAAACTATATTTAAGACATCGTCAACATAGGTGGACAAAAAGAGGGAGAAGGTCTGACGTAGTCTGACGATGGGCTCCGATAAACGTGTAAAATTTTTCGTTACAAGCTCCCAGACAATGCAATCCCGCTATGGCCCAAAATTTAGAATCCGAAATTTAGAATTCCGAAATTTAGAGTCCGAAATTTAGAAACCCGAAATGTCGAAAACCCGAAATTTACTCCGAGCGCTTTCTTGGGGATTGCTCCGAGCGCTTGCTCTGAGCGTTCCGCTCCGAGCTCTCCGCGATCAAGCGCTCGGGGCAAACTCTCGGACCAATCACTCGGAGCTATGTCGGGGGGCTCACCCTGTTGATCTGCAGCCTAAGGTCACAATAGGATGACACACCCCGTTGTTGTCATCTTATTGTGACCTTAGGCTGCATGTCAACAGAGTGGGCATCCCCAGCGCAGCTCCGAGCGCTCCGCTCAGAGCACTTACTCCGAGCGCTTGCTTTGAGATCTCTGCTCTGAGCGCTTACTTCGAGCGCCTGCTCCGAGCGCTTTCTCCGAGCGCTTGATCGCGGAGAGCTCGAAGCGGAGCATTCAGAGCAAGCATTCGGAGCAATCGCTCGAGAAAGTGCTCTGAGCGGAGCGCTAGGAGTAAATTTATGGTTTCTAAATTTTGATTTTCTAAATTTGGACTTTCTAAATTTCGTACTCTAAATTTCGGGATTCTAAATTTTGGGTTAGAATCATGCAATCCTCACTGCCAGAACTAATGTCTGTCGAAGTGCAAGACTCGGACACAGCCTGGAATTGCCTATCCCTCCGACCAGCCTAAAGACCATAGATGGAAACTCTCTACGCACGGACAAAAGAATCTGGAACAACCTCCCCCATGATGCAGTACATCTATGGAATGCCTCCCAATTCAAAAACGTGGTCAGGAGAAGAGAAACTTACGAACATCTTGCTAGACGAAAGGTGGTGCCGCGAGTGGAAAGAAGGATCTAACAGAAGCCACAAAAATGTGATCTAACATTGACCTTTGTTTTTACTATGTGCTATATATATTTTGTGTTATGTGGAACTATGCTTTTCAATAGTCTGTACTATAGAGAATAAACTTATTATTATTGGCGGGAAAATAAAATTTAAAATCGGAGACGGATGACCTAAGTGGCGGATGACCTGACCGTGACGGTTGTCCAAGTGCCGATCTAATTCTTTTTTTTTTTTAATTTAGAGAATCAAATTCTCTATACTTTTAAAAAAGAACTAGGTCAAAAGACACTATTTTACCCGAGTAAATGCAATCCATGTGTAGGATTCCGTGTGAAAAATCCTAGGAGAAAAATTCCACGTTTTTGAATTGTGAGGCGTCTCGTACGACCCTAGTGCCCAGATTTTGATCACTTTGTTTAAAAATGGGAAAATTTTTTGTAAGAAATTTCAATTGGGAAACATTACATTGTTAGTAGCATTAAATCTTCGGTATTATCGCGTGTTTCAATTTCAAGGCAATCAGTTTGAACCATTTCCAATACCTTCATTAAATTTGCAATGCTGTGATATTTAAGATGAAGAACTTTGGTTTTCAAAGGCTTTGACTAAAATACGAAATTTTTAGAGAAGAGCATAAGCCGGCCTCCGGCCAGCTTTGGCTCGTTAGAGATAATAGTACCGGGAACCGAGCGTGCCTTTTTTGTCTTCAAAAAATTTTTTGGGAGTGGGAGAGATAATTACCCCCTTACCCTTCCCGCTCCAGCTACAGCACTACCTATAACTTTAGTTTTAGCGTTAGCAGTTTTTTCAAGCGTTCCCGAGATCTTCATACACATACAGACATTACACATTTATACAAGGTGGCGCAAAAAAGTGGAAAAAAACCTCTTATGGATAATTTTTTGGGAATCAACTGCGCGCATTCCCGAATCATGAAAACGCTTTCCTGATTCGGAAAAAATTGGATTTTTGAAGCGAAAATGGTCATTTTCCTCGTTTTTCTGCAAATCACTTTCTAGGGGTAATTTTATGCGAGAAAGCGATTGCACTCGTTTTCAAAGCATAAAACGATTCCCTAATGCATAAAAATGATATTTCTCATTTCAAAATCGCTTTCTCGCCTAAAATTACCCCTAGAAAATAATTTCCAAAAATACGAGGAAAATGACCATTTTCGCTTCAGAAATCCAATTTTTTCCTGAATCACGAAAGCATTTTTCCGGGTTCGGGAATGCACGCAATCGACTCCCCGCATAAAATTATCCTTGGGAGATCATTTTTAGAAAAATAAATTTTCGGGTCCTAAAATGTCAAAAAAGCCACTTTTTTGCGCCACTCTGTAATAGTAGGATACCATTTTTTCATAATAGAATGCAAAAATCTCAAGATAGTCTATTTGAACTTCAGGTGATATACATTGAAGAACACGTAGGTTTCTAACAAATTCAATCGCTACAGGTTCTTGTTGATGCAAAAGACAATTGAATGATTTCCAAACATCCGGATGGTCATCACAATGAACAAAGAAATAAGAAATTTTTAGCTCTAAAAATACAAATACAATAGCCATAAGTTGATCGCATGGGAGCCCCTGTGAATTAGAAAAATAGCTACTACGTCCAGGGTCGTACCGAAAGGGGAGGGTACATGTACCCCCCTTCCTTCCCCAAGGGCCAAAAAAAGGTCTGTTGTGTCGTACAACAGCCTGTTTTGTCGTACGATACAGCCACACGCCTAGTGGCAATGGGAGCCTCTGTGAATTCGAAAAATAGCTACTACGCCTAGGGCCGTATCGAAGAGGTACATGTACCCCCTTCCTCCACCCAAAAGCCAAAAAAAAGTTAGAAAAATAAAAAATCCCAAAGGGTCCCCCTTATGTCCTTGACCTCTTTGTGATCTTGTACCCCCATGAAAAATCCTGGGTACGGCACTTGCTACGCCCTTGGACGCTGTTTCTCCGTTGAATTAGTTGTTTCATTTTCGAAAACTTACCTGCATCATGTAGATGTTGTATTAGATTATGCATATTTGTATCTTCTCTATCTCGAGCATAATAATCCTTATAACCGAAACGAGAATAATAATCCCTATAACCGAAACGATAACCACGAGTTAGAGATAGAGTATCAATAGTTTGAATACATCTAAGCTTTAACAAAAAGTTAAATACTGCAAAAGTTGTATGCAAATTATAAGAGGGATATAATTGATCGAAAGAGTTTAATTGAGCAAGGTTTTGTTCTTGTATCAAATCTATTGTATTTATAATTACGAAATCACCAGATTCATTTGCAGGAAATCGTTTTGTGAAGGAAATCGTTTTGCCTTTTTCTTCTTCTACAAGATAGAGGATTCTTATATGGCGAAAATGTGCAAGAAAAGCATGGTAAAAGTCACGGTTCATGAGCTGAAAAATAATATAAGAACAAGTAGAGAGAAAAATAGTAAATATTATCGCTATTTTAGGGATAGAAGGAAAGTATTTTCCACATAAATAGTTACTTATGATTTCATATAATAAATTTGGATTCAAACGATTCATACTTGATCAACATAAAAAATAATTTCGTGCTTTTAAAGGTCAATGCCGCGTACCCACAAACAATTTTTTCCAAATTGCTAATTTTTGTATATAGAGGTAATTTTATGCGGGGACTCGATTGCGCGCATTCCCGAAGTGTGAAAAAGATTCTCTGATCCTGATTCAGGGAAGGTGATGAGTGTATTGAAACGAAAATGGACTAAAATTCGATTTCTTACCGTAAAACCGGTTGTTTAGGGGGTTTTCTAGACGGGATCGATTGCGCGCATTTCTGAACCTTGAAAACGCTTCCTTGACCCTGTGTCAGGGAAAGTAGTGGGTATAGTCCATTTTTGCTTGAATATACTCACCACCTTTCCTGGATCAGGATCAGGGAAGCGTTTTCACGCTTCGGGAATGCGCGCAATCGATTCCCCTCCTAGAAAACCCCCTAAACAGCAGGTTTTACGGCGAAAAATCGATTTTAGTCCATTTTCACTTCAATACACTCACCACCTTCTCTGAATCAGGGAAGCATTTTCACGTTTACGCGCAATTGATTCCCCGCATAAAATTACCCCTATATACAAAAAATTAGCCAACTTGGAAAAAATTTTTGGCATAAAACTGTAGGTACGCGGCATTGACCTTTAAAGGGGGGTGACTTTTACCACTTATTCTCGGTGAAAAATTTTTTTTTGAAAAAACGTGTTTCTAGGGGTAATTTTATGCGAGAAATCGATTCCGCGCATTCCCGAAGCGTGAAAATGCTTCCTTGACCCTGATTCAGGGAATCGGGTGGGTGTATTGAAACGAAAATCGAAAAAATGTTCGGATTTTTATGAGAAAACCGTCAATTCTTAGGTTTTTCTAGGCGGAGAATCGATTGCGCGCACTCCCGAAGCATTAAAACGCTTCCTTGACCCTGATTCAGGGAAGAAATCGGTGTATTGAAGCGAAAATCAAACATTTTTGGATGAATCAGGGTCAGGGAAGCGTTTTTACGCTTCGGGAATGCGCGCAATCGATTCCCCGCCTAGAAAAACATAAGAATTGACGGTTTTCTCATAAAAATCCGAACATTTTTTCGATTTTCGCTTCAATACACCCACCCGATTCCCTGAATCAAGGTCAAGGAAGCATTTTCACGCTTCGGGAATGCGCGGAATCGATTTCTCGCATAAAATTACCCCTAGAAACACGTTTTTTCAAAAAAAAATTTTTTCACCGAGAATAAGTGGTAAAAGTCACCCCCTTTAAGAAGCGATGCCTCGAAAGTTCGAACTTTTTGGTGATACTGCGGCACTAGACAAACTGAGTTGACTAACAATTACTCTAATCGATATTGAGTGGACCAACAGGAGGTCATTTTCATGCGTTCTCTTACTAAGCCTTTAATGCAAGGATCGATTGAAATTGCCCAAGGAAAATATCAGAGATAAAAAATGAGACTCTCTGACTGTTAAGAGTCGATATCTCAATAATTCAAACTCCTCGCTACACTAACAAACTGACTAGAAAACCGCAATTTCTGACACGCTCGGATTCAAAACTGCATAGGTCAAATTGTTCATTTTTATGAATTTTCCAATTTTTGAGGAATTTTTCAATTTTTCGAATTTTGACAAGTTTGTCAATTTTTAACGATTTTTAATTTTATAGATTTTTTAAATTTCTAATCGATTTTTAAAATTTTTTAAGGTTTAAAAATTTTAACCCAGTTTTTTATTTTGCAAAAAAATTTATAATTTGGGGGGGAGCAAGGGCAAAAAGTTTTAAGCACAAATGGGAATCGAACCTAAGGAAAATTTTAAGAGCCAAGCGTTTTAGCCACTCGGCCATGACGGAGCATTATTTGGAAAAATAAGTTGCAATGATAAGCCTTCCATTAAATATGATATGGGGCCAAAAAATTTTTCTTGAAGAGTACTTCCATAATCTTGGTGTCATTTTTCTTCTCTTATCGAGCCCTATTGATTGGTATAGGCCGCGACAGAATTGAACTTAAGCTGACGGAGATAGCACAAACAGACAGACAGACACACATAGCGCGTTTAATGTTTTAGGATTCTGACATACATTTGGAATTAAGAGATTTGTTCTTATCAAAAAATCATGGCACTCAATGCATGTTAAAATCCTCTTATAACTTAACGAGTTTTTACTAAAAAATTATGTAAGATTATTATTTGTTGTCGACAAAAATGCATATATACGATGCAAGTAAAAAATCGATCTTTTTTGCCAAAAATACGACATGAGCTATACTAACAATAAATTCCATCTCGTATTTTGTATTTTTTCTATGTTGTTTTTGAAATATTCAGCTAAAGACGAGGCAGGCAATCATATAGTTAAATTGTTACCACAAACAACAACTAGTAGTGCCTATTATGATTATGATCAGCCTTCAGATTGCAACTGTAGCTACTCTACATTAAATGTGAGTAGTGAAGATGTAGGCCATCCTGTATCATTAGTGCCAACAAATTCTTCAAACTTCTGCCCAAATATGATCTGTTCATGGTCTATTTTTATTGTGTATAATAACTCTGTTGATTTTTTATCCGTTGATTTGACATATTCTGACTATGAAGTGTTCAATATGGTTAAAATAACAAATTGTAAAAATAATATTTCTTTGATGCCGTATGATTCTTTTGGGAAAAAAGGAAATTTTCCAACTCAAGAAACTGAAATATGTGTCACATTTAATTCATATGAACTATTAGAAAATATTAATGAAACTTGGTGGAACATGAATTTGGGATACATACCGAATGAAATTTCTTTTTTGGTAATTATATTAAGTCATTTGATACAATGTGGGTAGTACCGTAAGCAGGATTTTTTAAAGCGAAAAATCAACTTTTACAATTCACGTCGGAAAAATCTGAGATGTGTTTTTCTGGTTAGAATACTCATAATTTGACAAGTCATTTCTTTAAATTTTGGACCCATCCGGGGACTCGGATTTTTGCAAAAAACCTAATTTTTCGACTATCTTTTCTATTACATGACCCCACATACCTATAAGAAAGTTGTAGCCCGCGTTCTCGGCTTTCCAAAGACATCCAGATCATCGAAAAGTTTTAGAAAATTAAATTAAATGAAAATCAGCCAATTGATATTTTTTCAATGATGTCAAATGCAGATACTAACTTATATATTAGCATAATAGCTGAAACAACGTGTGGAGCAATAGAACTAGGAGCAGTTTTTCTTAACCCTTCATCTGAAATTGAGCAAGACATATATGCATATAATGCTGAAAATTTGACCAATTTCAAAGACATATACGATATAACTAATCAAAATTACACACAAATTGCTTCAGAATCCAGAATTTTAACAGTATTCTTCTTCGATGAATTTAGTGCATATCAATTTTTGTATCGAAGCAAAGAACTGCATTCTATGAATTGTAACACAACCGAAAATTTAAAATATGCATACCCTTGGAATCAATCCAACAAACTCAGTATAGCAGCTACAAGCATGGGAAATTGTTTACTTTCAATTGTTCCTTCAGCGTCGCCATATTCCTTTGTAAAATATGAAGATAATTCTGACAAATATTATCTTCATATTTTGCGTATAGTAAGCTTAAAATATGAAGGACCTGGGAAAGTTGATGTTGTCTCGGGATATAACGAAACATACAAGTTGTTCGACTTTTCAAACAAAACCTACAAATTATGGGATGATACAGTTGTGTATGGAGAGTTAATTTCATTTATCATTCCACCAAATGGGAATCTTTATATTGAATATGAAAACTTAAATTTGATCAACAAATTAATTAAAGTAAATCATTTATCTTTGCACAGTCTGTTTCAACTGTAAAATTTTGTTTTTTCAACTTTTGAATCACCCTGTATTTTAGGTATTTGATAGTTATGGCAAAGGTATAATACAATCCCCAACTTACCCGTTGCCTACAACTGGTCAAAGCTTTAAACAAACAATTCGAAGTCAACACGTAAATGGTTATGCAATCTTTAATATTATAATTGTGTTTGCTGAAATTTCTAATGGTGGACAATTGCTCATTTTTACTGGAGAGCAACTTATTATTAAAATGGAAAATAAAGTGAATCCTGATTTGTGCATATACAGTTGCGGCAAAAAGTACTGCATAACATATACAGTAGCGGCAAACGTTGCATCAACAATGTATTGTGCGTTTTAACAACAATAGGCAAGTATGAGACAAACAAAAACTTCCTTAAAGCAGTTTATTTGAAACTAGAATTCAACGATTGTCGCTACTGTATGGAACCGAAGTTTCCATGTTTGATGCATTAATTTTTGCCGCAATTGTATGCTAGCGTCGAAGTTGACCATGGACAACTATGAAAGCTGGTCAATTTTGACATATAAAATATGAATTTATTTTAGAATTTAATTGAAAACAAAACTATCCCTTTGTTTAATGGAACCGAAGTTTCCATCGAATTTGATCCAGGAAACAACTTTTCTAAAGGGGCATTAATTCGATACGAAGGGACGTTTGTCCCAGTTATAGAGCCAACACTGGGATCTATAGTCAAGAAATCCATGGTATGGATTATAGTTGTTTCGAGTTTAGTATTAATTATGCTAATTGCTTTCGTAATCTCTTGTTATTACTATCAAGTCAACAAAGAACGGAAACGGATGGATTTCATTATAGACCTTATGAGGACACAACAACAACTTTCGCCAGAAGAAATCGAAGACCTAAAAGAAAAGCGCGACGAGTTTACAATACCAAAAAAGAAATTAAAAATTTATTATGAATTTCAATTAGGAGATGGAGCCAGTTCAACAGTTTACATCGGATTTATTTATGGTAAATCACCTCTAGCGGTGGCGGCAAATCTTGTTGCAACACAACGTTTTCAAGATTGCAAGGTGGCCGTAAAAGTCCCATCAACTTTTGGAAGTGATGAATCCGAACAGCTTTTCCGTGAAATAGACTCAATGAAGAAAATTGGATATCACCAAAATGTGATTTGCATGTTAGGTGTATGCTTTTTGGATGAAAAGCCTGTAGTCGCGTTTGAATTGGCAGATAAAGACTTGTTAGAGTACGTGCAATCATTGAAAGAAACAAATCTTGAAAATACTTATTTTTCGCCTAAGATTTTCTATTCAATCTTATGGCAAGTTGCTAAAGGTATGATGATTATTTTAGCATATTACTTACCAGTGTTGTCCACTGTACACGCATGACATTACATGACGATGATCTTTTCAAAGATCTTCTTCTTCTTCTCATCTCACTATTTTACTTTATAAAAAAAATTTAGGGATGCAATTTATTGCTTCAAAGCATATTGTTCACCGCGACCTCGCAGCTCGAAATATTCTTCTCACTGATAGCTTTAATGCTAAAATTTCGGATTTTGGTTTATCTTGCTATATGGGAAACTCTGTTCTTGAACAGGAATATCCACCAAAAAAGTTGCCCTACAAATGGCTGAGCATCGAAGCACTTATTTCTAAAATATTCTCAGAAAAATCTGATGTGTGGGCTTTTGGTGTGTTGATGTTTGAAGTTTTTAGTTTGGGCCAAGTTCCATATACTGGACTTATTTTGGAAGAATTAGTTGGCTATCTAAAAGCTGGCAATAGACTACTTTGCCCAGAAGCAGCGGATGAAAAGATATATGAAATCATGTTGGATTGCTGGAAAGAAGATCCGGAAGAAAGGCCGACATTTGAAACTCTTGCTAGCCGATTTCATGTTATTCTTGCAAATACCACAAAATCATATGGCTATGTTGAAAGCAAGGAAGAAAAATAAATATTATTTTCTTTGTTAGTAAATTAAAAAAGTCTTTTGTTTAAAGGACCAGTCCAGTAGTTTACAACCATATGAAAAAATGATACGGAAAGATCATGAAAAATGGGGCATTTTTTGTTTTTACGGCATGTTCTGAATCGTTGTAGTTTTCGAGATAATTGAGTTTGAAATTTTGAATTTGTTACAAGCCCTTCGTTGTAATACACAAACTTTTTTGAATTTATATATTACAACGAAGAGCTTGTAACAAATTCAAACGCAATTATCTCAAAAACTACAACGATTCAGAACATGCCGTAA
>OZJO01002880.1:0-22282 GCA_900406225.1 Acrobeloides nanus | reverse complement strand
ATACCGGCCCTCAGGATGGATCAAAGAAATAAAAAAATTTCAATTTTTATTGAGAAAAATTAAAAATAATTAAAAGGCAATGTCTGGAAGAGTCGCACAGGGGATAGCAGTACGCCAAAAAGTGTTGCTAGAAACTTGAAGTCTAGCAAGACCCTGATTCAGGGTCTTTGCGGGAATTTCAAATTCAAAATCGCAACTCAAAAATCGCCAACTTCAAACGCGATTATCTCGACAACAATAACGATTCAGAATTTACTGTAAAAACAAAAAATGCTCCATTTTTCATGAATTTCCCGAATATATATAAATTATGGCAAATTTCGCTAATCTAAAGAATTTTCAATTTTTGACCTCCTACTTTATTAGCGATTTTTACATTGTTTGCTCCTCGGCTCCTGAAAAGTGATTTGGCCAGGGATGTCGGCCAGGAATTCTAGTTAATTTTTATGTGAAACTCGGAGCTCGTGTAGTGAGAAAATTTCAAGCTAGAGCCCAAAAAGTGAATTTTTGAGGGGATCAAAAAGCGTTATTAATAGAAAGAAAGTCACATTTCTCAAAACTATAAATACTAGGATCATGATCGAGGTGTCGTTGGAAAGGGCAACGCCCTGAGATAGCAGTGACGTAACTAGAATTTCGAAAATCTAAATTAAAAATTTTTTATTTGAAACATACAGGGTGTCCGTGTACACCCTAAAGTTCGTGTACACCCTAATTAATTTCATGAGAATTTTCTTCATGCCAGAAAACTTTTCACAAAAACAATGTCCTACAAAGTTATTCCAGACGAACAACTTTATAGAACATCACTTTTTGTGAAAAGTTTTCTGCCATGAAGAAAATTCTCATGAAATTAATTAGCGTGTACACTAGTATTCGATCCTGAGTTCGGAATTGACCTATTGGCCGGGACGGGATTTTTCGGAATGGGCTATGGCTGGATTTTCGGGATCCGGGACGGGATCGATTTCCGGGATTTTCGGCACGGGACTTGAAAAAAATTTATCTTGTCCCCCCTTCAGTTTTTTTCGAAAATTTTTGAAAAAAACATAAAGGGGGACCACGGTGATTTTCAATTTTTTCAAAAATTGATAAAAAAAATCACGCTCCTGTCAGCGCGTGATTTTTTCTGCACCGCAGGATATTTAAAAAAATTTAAACCATTTTTTATACCCCTAAAAATTCATTTTAGGGGTATAAATATAAAACTTAGGGGGAAGGGTATTTTTAGGGGCGTGTTTTTTATCCCGAAATACGAATTCGTTCTCGATTTATGAATTCGTATACGAATTTTCATAACGAATTCAGTCTGCGCGGCTTCCCAAATACGAATTGGTCCATTAATTTTTCCCTCCGATACGATGAATTAGGGAGGTACAGTACCCCTCCCCCTCCCTTGCCCATGTATGATTGACACGATTGATATAATATTATGAAATTTAAATTTAACAACAAGTAACTGGTTTTTTCCCGTAGTGACATCAATTTTTTCACTTTTTATCGTTTTTTTTTAAATCTATGAGGAATTCTCGCAAACTGTTTTAATTAATGTTGATGCTACATACATTTATGACGATTCTAACACAAATTTATAGCAACATTCGAAAATAAATTTTCTCGTGGCGGTCCCTAAATATAACTTAACCTAATTATACAACCTTTATATTTTAGTCTATAAAATGCTAATTTTAACCAACTTTGCTATATTGTGGGAAAATTTGACTACATTTATCGGCTAATACAAATTGTTCACTTGGTTATTTTATTGCATATCTAGACTTTTATCAAATTGTGATATTTTTATAAATTCTATTATTTTTATTCGATATGGGTAATTGTCAAAGTCAAGACGAAAAGGAGCTTGCCGATAAAACTAAGAATATCGATCGGGAGCTCATGCAACAGCATTTAGCACAACAGAAAGTTGTTAAATTGTTGTTATTAGGTAGGGCAATAAAAAGCTAATAAAATTTATGGGTCATTTTAGGTGCTGGAGAATGTGGCAAAAGTACAGTGCTTAAACAAATGAGGTAAGCAATTAAAAAAGCGAGATTTTTTATGAAAAAGTAATATGGGCATTTTATGATTCCTTGAAGTTTCAAAAATCAAAAATTGGAATTATTTTTAAAAAAATTTTAAAAATAAATACCATTTTCAAGTCTAAACAGTGTCCGGGCCAGTGTTGTATTCGAGTACACTACTAGAATGACGAATCGAGTAGTGTACACTACTCAACTGAAATCGAACGATCGAGTCGAGTAGTGTACACTACTCGTCTCGATCTTTCGATTTAAGTCAAGTAGTGTACTCTTATACTACTCGACATGTGAGTACTCGAGTCAACACTGTTTGAGCATAAAATATTGGGTTGAAAAATAAATTCGAGAAATTTCAGAATTGCTTCGAATCGTTGTAAAAGTTATCCCTCTGGGATTTTCGATTAAAAAATGACAGCATGCATTACGGGTATTGAAAACGCTTTCCTGATCTTGATTCAGGAAAAGGGGTGAGTGCATACATGCACTTGGTGGGTGGGGCTGTTGGAAACTCAAATACGAAGAGGTAAAAAAAGTAGCTAAAATATTTTTTCGCCTCAAACGACAAAATACGAAGTGGACCAAAAAGGTCGAAAATACTAACAAAAGAAGTAGGGGAAAGAAGTGTTGCAACTGAATTGACGATATTTTTTATAATTTTTATACGGAAAGTATCGTTAGCATAGGTCGGCAAGGGGGGGGGAGCCTCCTCCTGACCCACTCACTCATGGACCCAAAATTGAAGGGGGACCACCTCATGGACCCAAAATTGAGGGGGACCACCTCATGGGCCCAGCCGAACAGTATGGTCCATAAAAATTGGGTGTCAGAAGACTATCTCAAGCTAAAAAAGATCGTTTTTTTTGGTAGAGGACCACCTCATCGGGGACCCCCTCCCCCCCCCAGCTTGCCGACCTATGATCGTTAGGGCAAATGGTTTTAAAAAAGTATTCCCCAAAATTCAAGCCTTCGTACTTTCGGAGACGAAATTGACATGATTCTCTTATAGGTTTGACATGATCCCCTTATACAAAAAATTCAGACGATTTGGAAAAACTTTTGTCGAAAATATGAATTTTACCCCTATGTCCACAAAGAATGGAAAAACTTAAAATTTTGTAATCAAACTCTTCTCACTCATATCACTTTTTTTACTTAAATAACATTTTTAGGATATTACATGACCATGGATTTTCCGAAGAAGAAATGTTAAAGCAAAAATCTGTTGTTTTTAATAATACTGTGCAAGCAATGGTTTATTTATTAAGAGGAATGAATCAGCTTAATATACAGTTTGATAATCCTTCACTTGAGGTATCTTTTGGTGCCGAAACACGACATCTTTTTGACACTAAGTGCCAGAGGGTGCCGACGACACTTTGTAAATAATCTATAATTTACATCCAATTATAAATTTACAGTTTAACTTTTGAAGCGTGATTAAACCAAAGTTCTAACAAATTCTAGTAATTTAAAAATTAAAAATAATTTAAGTCTAGATTAATGATTTTAAGATTAATTTTATATAAAAATTTCAAACATATTTTCAAAATACAAATGAACAACGGAACGGGAAGGGGTCATATTTCGAGAAAAATTTCCAAGAAGAGATGGCAAAAATCCAGGAATTAAATTAATGTTTTTAGTCCGAAGCTAGAATAGTGTTGGATGTTGTAAAACGTGGTGAAGATTCTGAACCCATTTCACAAGATCTCGCTCGTGCCTTAAGGACCCTCTGGGCTGACAAAGGAGTAAACGAAAGAGCTCTGGCCAAAGGTCCAGAATTTCAATTTCCTGAATCTGCACCTCAGTAAGACTTTAACTACATGCAGAACATGGGAGTAGCTAGGGGGGGGGAGCAATTACCTTCTGAAATCGCCCGAAGGCAGAAAAAATGCGATTTTTTACCATTTTCCCTCCGAAAAATTGACATTTTTTTTATCATTTTTGTACATTGCCCCTTAAAATGAAATCCTGACTACGCCACTAGTGCAGAACATTAAATAAATAAAAATTTAGCTTTCTCGATTCCATTGAACGCATAGCAAAACCTGATTATAGACCTACTGAACAGGATATCTTATTAAGTAGGATAAAAACTACGGGTATTGTTGAAGTGAAATTTAAGATGAAGAATGTTGATTTTAGGTAAGCATTTTTGTATTTTAATGTTATGAAAAAATTTGTTTAGAGTTTTTGATGTGGGCGGTCAACGCTCAGAAAGAAAGAAATGGATTCATTGTTTTGAAGATGTAAATGCCATAATTTTTATTGCTGCAATAAGTGAATTTGATCAAGTTTTATTTGAAGATGAAACTACGGTAAGAAAAAATGACTAAAAAATGGTATTTTTGGCCACAAAACGCATTCTTTGGCAAAAAATCGCATTTTTGGTAAAAATCACACCTAAAAATGGGAACCTGCGACTGGTGAGAGACTTTTGCGCACCGACATTTACGCACCAGACTTTTACGCACCAGATTTTTGCGCACCGACATTTGCGCACCGGACATTTGCGCACCGATATTTGCGCCCCGAACTTTATAAAATTTCTGCCTACAAACAAGTTCACACTGTTGTAAGAAAACCGGTGTAAAAGTTAGCTCATGCTTTATTGTGCAAATGCGCAAATGTCGATGCACAAATTTCGGTGCGCAAATGTCGATGTACAAATATTGGTGCGCAAATGTCCGGTGCGCAAATGTCTGGTGCGCAAATGTCTGGTGCGCAAATGTCTGGTGCGCAAATGTCCAGTGCGCAAATGTCGGTGCGCAAATGTCGGTGCGCCCTGCGACATGCCGCTTAACATTCAAATCTCCAAATTTTACTCATCCACAATGAATCAAGATCTCAATTTTTAGAATCGTATGATCGAATCTATGAGGTTATTCGAATCTATATGTAATAGTAGATGGTTTCTTAATACCTCAATGATATTATTCTTAAATAAAAAAGACTTATTTGAAGAAAAAATTAAGAAAGTTTCTATAAAAGTTTGCTTTCCTGATTTTAAAGGTAAGGAACTTATCTCATTTAAAAAAATCAATATTTTAAAATTGACTATAGTCCGTTTCCGCTCATAATATGAAAAAAGTCCGCGTCGATATTCAAGTGGTCCAAGTCGCTGACCGTCCAATCTGGCAGGTTAGGCAACGTTGGAGCCGCAGGTTCGATTCCCACCAGTGAAATATTTTGATTTTCAAAAGATTTTTATTACAAAAAATGGAGCAAAATTTTTGCTCCACTATAAAAGTTTTTTTAAAATAAAAAGTTTTACCCCATAGTTTTACCCCAAATTTTACCCGGAATCGAACCTGCGGGCCCAACGTTGTTTAACTTGTCAGATCGGACGGTCAGCGTCTTGGACCACATCGACAACGAACTTTTTTCCTATTATGTGCGGAAACGAACTATAATATAATTTAGGCTCAAATTCTTATGATGACCAAGTAAAATTCATAGAAGAAAAATTCGAAGGTTTGAATGCCAATCCTGATAAGACTATTTATATGCATCAAACTTGTGCTACCGATACAAATCAAGTTCAAATGATTCTTGATAGCGTGATTGATATGATTATACAAGCTAATTTACAAGGGTGTGGGTTGTATTAAAGCCGTTTTATAGTCAGCTTCATGTGATTTTTTAAAATTTTTTGTCAAATTGTAATGCTATTTATTATGATCACTTTTAAAGGGCATTTCCCGCCAGTAAGCTGTGGATCACTTTTCTTGAAAAACTACCGTAGCTCCTCTAATATAACATCCCCTCAGAGGGGTTGAAAAAATAATACCCTTATGTTATTTTAGAGGAAATACGGTATTTTAAAGGATCAGTCCACTCAGAAAAAACACCATGAAAAAGTTATATATTCGGAAAGTTTATGAAAAATGGAGTATTTTTTGTTTTTACAGCATGTTCTGAATCGTTGTAGTTTTGGAGATAATTGCGTTTGAAGTTGGCGATTGTTGAAATCTGTGTATTAAAACGAAAACATGAAAGCAGTGAAAATTCGTCCCTGAATCAATAAAAGTTGTGTATTGACGTGAAAATTTCAAAAAATTTTCGTTTTTCATGACTTAGGGTCCGTGTTATCTAATGCTATATGTCAGAAATCCTCGGAAATCAACGCTAGTTGACAACACTATCTCACCGCTAACTAGCGCTATTTCAACGCTAGTTGCAGTCGTCGGAAATATTTCCAACGACTGCAACGCATTTCCGACATCGGAAATCGGATTTCCGGCAGCTAGCGTTGCCTGATTTTCAATAAAATTGTGTTTATTGAAATGATCGGCTATGCTATCCTGCCAATCGTTTCAATAAACACATTTTTATTGAAAATTAGGCAACACGAGCTGTCAGAAATCCGATTTCCGACGTCAGAAATGCGTTGCAGCTGTCGGAAATTTCCGACAGCTAGCGTTGAGATAGCTTTATCAGCTAGCGTTGATTTACGACAGAAGCGCGGATCCTTATGAAAACTGCCAAAAAAATTTTGAATTTTCGCATCAATACACAACTTTTATTGATTCAGGAACAAATTTTCACTGCGTTCATGTTTTCGTTGTAATACATAGACTTCGAAAATCACCAGATAACACCAGATAACGATTCAGAGGTTATCGTAAAAACGAAAATGCTCCATTTTTCATGAACTTTCCGAATATATAACTTTTTCATAGTGTTTTTTCCGAGTGGACTAGTCCTTTAAGGATTGTTTCGAAATCATAAAGTCTCTATCTATTAAGCGGTGCGCATAGTTACGCGCAAATAGTTTCGAGTAGCGTGGCGTGTGCCAGTAGGCAGAAAAAATTTGAAGAGGAGAAATTTATGGATCTTCCCTCATTTTAGTGGGTAATTTATAGATTTTCTTCATTTTTTCCAATGAATTTTTGGAATTTTAGGGTAGGGGTTAATCATCCCTGCTTACCCCTCCCTCCCCTTGCCTACGACACTGGCGAGTGCCTCAGACTTGAATTTCATGTTTTGAGGAAAAATAGCCCCGAAAAAACGTGTTCTGAGGCACTCGCCACGCTATTCGCGATAATTTGCAAGTAAATATGTACATTGCTTTAGACGACCCAACGATGCTGAACTTTTTGATACTACTAAGGATTAGGGACCCCACTTAACGTGATTTTTTATCTTTTTTCTTTGAAAATGGCCTTTATAGGGGTAATTTTATGCGGGAAATCGATTGCGCGCATTGACAAAACATGAAAACGAGTTTTTTCGGAAAATGAGCCGCATATACATCATAAGCATGTGATTCTTGTTAAAAATGTAGCACATGTTTATGAATATACAATTCATTTTCTGAAACAACTCGTTTTCATGTTTTATCAATGTGCGCAATCGATTTCCCGCATAAAGTTAGCCCTAGAGAGGTCATTTCCAAAAAAAGCTAAAAAAATTTTAGAAAAAAAAATCACGTTAAGTGGGGTCGCTAATCCTTAGTAGTACCAACTTTTTTCTCTTGGCTGGAAATGACCTATATATAATTTTTAATAAAAAAGTTTATGATTGAATTATTCCTAATTCTTTTACCCAGAAGTAGTGTCACCTAAAAAATGGATTTTCACATTTTTTTGTAAGAAAAAAATCTTACAGCATAATGTAGAACCATTGTTATCACAAGCACAAGTTCCAGTAGCACAAAATACTCCATTACAAGCAGTTGAGATTGAGCAAGCTAAAATAATATTTATACATAAAAGTGCATGTTTTTATAGCATACCAACAGGTTTGGTACATATTGGAGGTGGTGGTCCAGCACCAGCATCGCCTAAACATTTGTAATTTTGAAATTTTTCAACTAAAAAAACTCACAACAGGTAATACTACCATCGAGATCACAAGTACAAGCACCAAAAGAACAAGTTATACCATTACAAGCAGTGGAAATTTTGCAAGCTAAATTTCCTTTTAAAGGACCAGTCCAGTAATTTACAACCATATGAAAAAATGATATATTCGGAAAGATCATGAAAAATGGAGCACTTTTTGTTTTTACGGCATGTTCTGAATCGTTGTAGTTTTCGAGATAATTGCGTTTGAAATTTTGAATTTGTGTACAAGCTCTTNTTTGTATAACATTGTAGCTGTAATTTTTTATAGCTAAATGAGACGAACAAAATGACACCAAAATTATCCAATTTGAACATTGTTTTGGGTTATTGAAACAAAAACATGAACCAAAATTTTCGTTTCAATAACCCAAAACAATGTTCAAATTGGATAATTTTGGTATCATTTTGTTCGTCTCATTTAGCTATACAAATTGCTACAATATTCATTTTATGAAAAATTAAAAAATGGTGCAAAAATCGATTAAAAGTTCAAAAAAGTTTGTGTACTACAACGAAGAGCTTGTACACAAATTCAAATTTCAAATGCAATTATCTCGAAAACTACAACAATTCAGAACATGCCGTAAAAACAAAAAATGCTCCATTTTTCATGAATTTTCCGAATATATCTTTTTTCATATGATTGTAAATTACTGGACTGGTCCTTTAAAGGATATGTTTATTGGAAAAAAACTTCATATCATATTGGGTTGTTCAGAAAGTTCCCGGATTTTTTACATGAATTTTGGACAAAAATTTTTTCTAAAAAAGACCCCTATAGGGGTAATTTTATGCGGAGAATCGATTGCGCGCATTCCTGAAGCGTGAAAACGCTTCCCTGATTCAGGGATGGAAATATTGAAGCAAAAACTCGAATTTTCGCTGGAAAACCGGCTGTATAGGGGTTTTTCTAGGTAAGGAATTGATTGCGCGCATTCTCGATGCATGAAAAATTTTTTTACAGACAATTCTGAAACGCTAATGGCTTTGAGATATTAGCGTTTAAATTTGGAAATTCTTGAATTTCCGATCATGTTTTCGCTATAATAAAAAAATTGAATTTTTGCACAAAAATAGACAAATTCAATGAAATATCCCCTTTTTTACTTGTTGGCATAAGACATGAAGGAGGAGATGCTACTGTCGTAGTAGTTGTAGTAGTAGTAGTTGTGGAAGTAGTAGTCGTTGTTGGCGTGGTTGTCGTTGTAGTAGTTGGAGTCGTTGTTGAAGTGGTTGTCGGAGTTGTTGTAGTTGTCGTGGTTGGAGTGGTTGTTGTTGTCGTGGTTGATGTGGTTGTCGTTGTTGTCGGAGTAGTTGTCGTAGTTGGAGTGGTTGTTGTCGTAGTTGGAGTGGTTGTCGTTGTTGTCGGAGTGGTAGTTGTTGAAGTGGTTGTCGGAGTTGTTGTAGTTGTCGTGGTTGGAGTGGTTGTTGTTGTCGTTGTTGAAGTGGTTGTCGGAGTCGTTGTAGTTGTCGTGGTTGGAGTGGTTGTTGTGGTTGTCGTTGTTGTCGGAGTAGTTGGAGTAGTTGTTGTCGTAGTTGGAGTAGTTGTCGTTGTTGTCGGAGTGGTAGTTGTTGAAATGGTTGTCGTTGTTGTCGGTGTGGTAGTCGTTGTCGTAGTTGGTGTGGTTGTCGTCGTTGTTGTCGGTGTGGTTGTCGTTGTTGTCGAAGTGGTAGTCGTTGTTGTCGAAGTGGTAGTCGTTGTCGGTGGAGAAGTTGTCGTTGTAGTAGTCAAAGAGGTGGTCGTTGGAGTAGTAGTAGTCGTCACCGAGGAAGTGGTTGGAATGATTGTCGTAGAAGTTGATGTTGTTGTAGGTGTAGTCGACGTAGTTGTGGTTATATTACAAGAGTTACACAAACCACAAGTTTTAGGGCAGTAACTACAGCGGTAGGTATCATCATAGTAAGGATTTTGACAAAATCCTGATTGAGCCCAGGTAGCACATCTAAAATTTATATTGTGTTTTTATACTCAGTCGCTATTGTTGTCTCATGGGAGGGCAGGGACGAACAAATTTTTTTATACCTAGGGCTTATATCCGCACATCCCACATTGCCAGAACAAGCAGAATAAGGACTGCAACTTTGTATATTGCAAGAAGCAGAACATATACTTTGTTTATAAGAACAGTTATAGTAGTTATTAGTGCAGAATCCATTATCTTTCCAATAAGCACAACTCAAATATACTTATTACAAGTTTATACTAAAAGCAGCCTACGTTGCATTATTATCCGTGCAATTT
This sequence comes from Acrobeloides nanus, assembly GCA_900406225.1. NCBI lineage: Eukaryota > Metazoa > Nematoda > Chromadorea > Rhabditida > Cephalobidae > Acrobeloides > Acrobeloides nanus. The sequence continues at coordinate 12,152 of OZJO01002880.1, read as the reverse complement.
CCATTCACTGCAATAGGAGGTAGTGTAGAAGTATCGCCAGTACAAGATGTTAGTGGGCTACAACTAGCAATGTTACAAGAAGCCGCACAATAAGATTGTCGTTGAGTACAATTATAAAATGAGTTTTGACAAAATCCATTAGTTACCCATTGAGAACACATTGCATTATTATCAGAACAAGTTCCATTTAAAACTTGTACGGTACAATTTGTTTGTGGATTACAACTGCCAATATTACAGGATGCTGCACAATAAGATTGCCTCTGTTCACACGTATAAAAATCATTTTGGCAAAATCCTTGTGATACCCAATCTGAGCACCTGTAAATATTTATTTACTGCTTAAAATTTGCATAAAGTGTATGAAAAATTATTAGGTCAATCCAAAAGTTTTATGGCGTACACAAATATGGAAAATCCGTAAAAGCGTGTTATTTAAAGGGGGGAAGACATTTATTCACTAAAATCCAAATTTTTTTAAATCTATGCATAGACTGCATCTTAAACTGTTCGAGCGAGCTCCAATTGAAATTATTTATTGAAACTAACGAATGGGGAAGTTTTTAAGAGTCTTTTCGAGTCCAATTTCGGGCACCAAAAAATTCAAAACCCTGTTTGAAGATCAAAAACCCGATTTTACGTTGATTTTTTGAATTTTCCAACCTATCTATAACACCCTGGATAATTTTTTTCGGCCAAAATTTTTATCTAGCAGATATATCTCATTATAGAGAACATTTCTAGCGTGTTTTTGAAAAAATATGAGAAAAAATTTTTTTGATCCTTCCTCCTAGTACCCAGGTGTAAAAATGATCAAAAATTAAAAATTCTCAGATTTTTTCAAAAACACGCTAGAAATGTTCTCTGTGATGAGATACATCTGCCAGATAAAAATTTTGGCCAAAAAAAATTATCCAGGGTGTTTTAGACAGGTTAGAAAATTCAAAAAATCAACGTAAAATCGGGTACGGTATAAATATCCTGCACGCAAACCGTCAATTTTGCATAGATCACGATAAAACCTGCATAAAAATAAACTACATGGTCGGTTCTACTAAATTGACGTAGGGAATCAAAAATTGACGTAAATTTGCAGAGAAAATGGAAAATTAAGCTAAATTGCCGTTTAAAATGCCAAGATTTTCGCTTCAATACACTGATTCCTTCCCTGAATCAGGGTCAAGGAAGCGTTTTCACAATTTGGAAGTGTGCGGAATCAATTTTTCAGCTATTTTTTACCCTGTATACACCATAAAACTTAGTTTAAAAAAAAATCTGGATTTTAGTGAATAAATGTCTCCCCCCCCTTTAAGTGTCACGAAAGGATTCACAGTGATCCGAAACTGTGTAAAAAATTTTCGACTTTTCAAATTTTTTCTAAGCCCTGAAAAAATATCCCCGAGGGGGTTTGATAGGGAAAAATCGCTCAAAAATCACAAACATCTGGTTTTTTTGCGCCACCCTTTACTTACAAAGAATTGTTGTCTTGGCAAACACTATCGACGATCAAACAACCTGTCTGTGGATTACAACTAGCAATATTGCATGAAAATGAACAATATGATAACTTTTGTTCACATGTATAAAAAGTATTGTTACAAAAACCACTCTGGAGCCACACAGGACAACTAAATTTTTAAAAATTAAAGGCTTGACCCTGTAACGGAGCAAATTTTTAAGAGAACCCTATTCTAAAATTTTCTGCTTATTTTGACCGCCCCAGGGCTGGATCGAAACAGTGGCTTGGGGAAGATAGGAGATGGGTGCATAGGGTACATGCCCTCTCTATGGGTGAAGGCTCGAAAATGGCACAGCCCTGATATTTCCCTTTCTTTCAATCCCTCCGCCAATCCAGAAATTGTCAAAAATTCTTTAAAGGGAGTAAAATTTAGGGCTAGATCTCCGAAAAAGTTTTTTTCGCAAATTTTTTTAAACAGACCCACTAAGGGTAATTTTACGCGAGAAATCGATTGCGCGCATTCCCGAGGCTTGAAAATGCTTTCTTCATCCTGTTTCAAGGAAAATATTGATTTTTTAACACTTTTCTAAGTGTTTTCTTATTGTTAAAAACCAATATTTTCCCTGAATCATGATCAGGAAAGCATTTTCAAGCTTCGGGATGCGCGCCATCGATTTCTCGCATAGAATTATCTCTAGTGGGTCTTTTAAAGAATTTGCGAAAAATTTTTTTCCAGAGATCTGGCCGTAAATTTTGCCCCTCCTTTACAGGGGGCAGGAAAATCTCGTCCGTATCGGGTCAAAAAAATTTTTTTCTCCAAATTGGCTGATTTTTGGTACTCGGGGGTTTTCGGGCACGAGAAATCGATTGGCGCAAGTCCCGAGTTCCGAAAAAATTTTCATGACCCCCTATCGGGGCAGTGGTGAAAACATGTAACATATTTTCACTTTTTGTCGAAACTTGCTACATATGATATTTGTAGATCTTGGCCTAAACAACAACTTTTGTGATTTTGTATAACAAGTTGTTTTGAAATTTTTTAAGAAAAATTGAAATATTTAATAAGATGTTGAAACATGTTACATGTTTTTGACGCAAAACATGTTACATGTTTCAAAATCTTGCTAAATATTTCGATTTTTCTAAACAAATTATAAAACAACTTGCTATATATCATCACAAAAGTTGTTATTTAGACCAGGATCTACAAAATGAGCTATCATATGTAGCAAGTTTCAACAAAAAGTGAAAACATGTTACATGTTTTGCGCCATAAAAACATGTAACATGTTTCAAAATCTTGTTAAATATTTCGATTTTTCTAAAAAAATTTCAAAACAATTTGTTATATAGGGGGTCATGAAAATTTTTTCGGAACTCGGGACTTGCGCCAATCGATTTCTCGTGCCCGAAAACCCCCAAGTACCAAAAATCAGCCAATTTGGAGAAAAAATTTTTTTTGACCCGATACGGACGAGGTTTTCCTGCCCCTTTAAAGAAATCAGGGCTGTACCATTTTTGAATATTGGAGAAGGGGTTGAAAGAGGGGGAAATATCAGGGCGGTACCATTTTCGGGCTTTCTCTGTTTTTGGGTCCTAGAGAGTCTTTTTTTAATTTGTGAAAAAATTTTCGGGGATCTGGCCGTAAAGTTTACCCCCTCTTTAAACAAATACCTAGTACTATTATCACTACATTGAGCATTTGTATTTGAACAACATATCAAAAATATTAGAATAACTAAAAACTTGAATAAAATTTGCATTTCAATACTTCAAGAACAAATTTTCAATCTGTCGATTTTTTGCAATTTTATCGTTCAAAACTCATAATATTTCCGTCGAATTATTTGTTTAAAATCAGTGAAGTATTTTCAAGTCTATCCAAGTCCGTAATAAGAAAAATCGAAATTATAGGAAGTAAATATCTGTTCAAATAATGTCACATATCACTTGAAGTATATGCTACACATGGAAAATTTGGTGAACATTTTTTTAATTGTGTGGATGTTAATTTGAGCATCTGTTTTGTTAGTCATTTTATTTTAAGCATGACATTTACTGAACACATAGATTGGCGGCAAATTTTATGCGGGCTAAAAATCATTTTTTTAAGGCAATAGGAACGAATGCACCACACACAAAAATTCCGCAAGGATCTACAGATCAATAATTTACTCACATATTTAAAAAGCTCGCCAAAAATCGAGATTAAGTCCATTTCAGTCGCCCGATAGCTCATTCGATAGCCACCGTCACCGAATTTTTTAGGGGAAACAAATTATTAAAAAATATTTTATTTTCAATTTTTTAGCCCAAAAATACTAAAAAATTACGATTTTTTGAAATTTTCCTTATTTTACCAAAAATCAAGTATAGGACGGATTTCTTCGAGTCACGGCAATCTTGAAAGATGGGAATCTGAGGGATTTTTTACAAAAGAAATTATTTAAAAAGCTTAAAAATCGCGAATATATGATTTTTTGAAAATTATGCTTTATTTCGATGTTTTCCTTATTTCCAAAAAAGTGCAAAAATTGAAAAAAAGTATAATTTCAAAAATTCATATCTCCGCGATTTTAAAGGCGTTTTCAATCATTCTTTTTGTAAAAAATACCTCAGGACTCAACTTTCAGGATTGCTGTCGCTCGAAGAAATCCGAACTATACTCGAAAGCTTGAAAACGCTCCCCTGACCCTGATTCAGTGAAATAAGAGTGTGTATTGAAGCGAAATTAGTACATGTTGGATTTTCGCTTCAATACACATTCTTATTGCCCTGAATCAGGGTCAGGGAAGCGTTTTCAAGCTTCAGAAATGCGCGCAATCGATTCCCCGCATGAAATTACCCTCAGAAATATGATTTTGAGGGAGAAATTTCAAAATTTTTGATTTTCGCTTTAATACACACATCTTTTTCCCTGAATTAGGGTCAAGGAAGCATGTTCACGCTTCGGAAATGCGCGCAATCGATTTTTCGCATGATTTTACTTCTACTAGGGCCATTTTTGTGAAAATAATTTTTTTTCGTGATCCGGCTATAAAGTACACCACCACCTCCCAATTTTAAGAGGAAAACTCACATACATAATTGATTAAGTTTTGATCTCTTTTTAGTTTCTATTTTGTTACAAATTTGAAAACATAATTCTATTACACACAATTGATATCCATTCTGTGTTCATATACTTTCCTAAAATAAAAGACAGATGCGCAAATTTATTGTCACATGCATGGAAAATTGATTCGAAAATCCAAATGAATATCAATTCTTTTTTTAGAACAGTGTTTCGTAATGTACAATAGCTATAAAATTATGTCAGCCCATGGAAGTAACAAATTTAAACAAAGTATTTACGCAGCGTGGCCAAAAGCTTTTCCCCTCAACNACAGTGTTTCGTAATGTACAATAGCTATAAAATTATGTCAGCCCATGGAAGTAACAAATTTAAACAAAGTATTTACGCAGCGTGGCCAAAAGCTTTTCCCCTCAACTGCCTCCCCTTTCAAAAGGGTCCGTTGTAAAATCTAAGCCTTTTGCCTATCTCCCTGGGGCCTAACTACAAGACACTGACCTTTTCTTTCCGCCCAACAAGCAATGGATTTCCGCAGGTCTTCGCGATCGGTCTTGTGGAGTAAACGTTACCAAGCTTCTGAATTCTTGTGACGCTGAACGCGATAGATACAAATAAACTGAGAAAAGAGATGACAGAATGAAATTACAATAACAGAGATTTCGCGCTAATATCCAAAACAATTCAAACATAAAGAGATTATTCTAAATTGATCTTGTTATTGTGCATTCTTTACACCGTTAGGGCAAAAAGGGTCATTGAGGGTGAAATTTCACCCTATTTGTGAAATCTGGGCACCCTGACTATAAGGGAGTTCTCTATGCAAAAATCAATTGTGCGCATTGCCGAATCTTGGAAACGCCTCTCTGATAAATTCCATAGGCTCAGGGGACATGTCCCCCTGTGGTCGGAAAATTGAATTTTTATATAATTTTCATGGAATTTCCGCTAATTTCAATGTGTTCCGGGACTTTATATATGTTACGGGAAAATCTGATTTTCTCGGAAAAATTACTTTTAACGGGACTTGGGGTGCAGGCAGTGGCGTAGGCAAAAGGGTCGGCTAGGAGGCATTTCTCAAAAAAGGCCGATTTTTCCCAAAAACATAAAGGGGACCCATATGTAGTGTTTTTTTAATAAATTTTGGCCCACTAGGAGGGAGGGGGGGGGGCATCTGCTCCCTTGTCTACGCCACTGGGTGCGGGTCTGTTGGGATCCGAGGGGAGATGGCGTTGGTTTTGATGAAATTTTTGAGTCGGGATGACAAATTCCCTATGTCTCTGCGAAAAGTACGGTTAAAATATTATGAGACCCCTATACCCACCTTATCACACTTTTTTGAAAATTTTTGCGATATCGTTTTCAGCATGAAAAATTCCCCTAAATTAAGAGCACATATCACATACGGCTTCCAAAGTGTTAAAACAAGTTCAGGTGTATTTCTATCCTTTCTAATTAAAGAAATCTAATTTTATTGGTATCCAAATAGCCATTAGACTTTTAAAATTTTTTATTATACTTTATTCTTTATATATAGCAATTTAAAAATTTAAAACACATGTAAATTCAGGAAGATGAATCACCATTTTAGTTAACAATGTTGTTAAAATTTGATCTAGCCAACTGATGCTGTGGTTGTCACAGGTACTGGCGCAGCTGTTGTTGGAGGAGCTGGAGCAGCTGTTGAAGGAGCTGGAGCAGCTGTTGAAGGAGCTGGAGCAGCTGTTGTTGGAGGAGCTGGAGCAGCTGTAGTTACTGGCGCTGGACCAGCTGTAGTTACCGGCCCTGGAGCAGCTGTAGTTACTGGCGCTGGACCAGCTGTAGTTACTGGCGCTGGACCAGCTGTAGTTACCGGCGCTGGACCAGCTGTCGTTATCGGCGCTGGACCAGCCGTAGTTACCGGCCCTGGAGCAGCTGTAGTTACCGGCCCTGGACCAGCTGTAGTTATCGGTGCTGGACCAGCTGTAGTTACCGGCCCTGGACCAGCTGTAGTTATCGGTGCTGGACCAGCTGTAGTTACCGGCCCTGGACCAGCTGTAGTTATCGGTGCTGGACCAGCTGTAGTTACCGGCCCTGGACCAGCTGTAGTTATCGGTGCTGGACCAGCTGTAGTTACCGGTCCTGGAGCAGCTGTAGTTACGGGTCCTGGAGCAGCTGTAGTTACCGGCCCTGGTGCTGCAGTTGTTACCGGCCCTGGAGCAGCTGTAGTTACCGGCACTGGTGCTACAGTTGTTACAGGAGCTGGAGCAGCTGTTGTTACTGGAGCTGGAGCAACTGTTGTTACTGGAGCTGGAGCAGCGGTTGTTGCGGGAGCTGGTGCGGCTGTTGTTGGTATAGCAGGTGCGGTGGTAGTTGGTGGTGGACATACATTACAAAGTCCACATGTCCTAGGGCAATAGCTGCATAAATAATCTGTACTGTAATATGGATTTTGGCAAAATCCAGTTCTTGCCCAAATCGGGCACCTAAAGTTTGAATTTTAGGCGATAAACAGTAGATTGGATCTGTGTCTATTCCAGCTATAGGATTGATGTTACACCGCTACATATATTGTGTTTCACCAGTACATATATATTTCTCGGGCAGCGAAAAAGTCATCACTATGATGCAGTGAAAAATGTCTCACCTTATTCTCAAACGGATAAAGTTCAATCCCAACAGGGTAAATTTTTTTTCAAAAATTCTCACCTGGTACTATAATCTGCACAACCACTATTTCCGGAACATGCAGAATATGGATTTTGGCTTAATATATTACACGATGCCGAGCAGTAACTTATCTTATAGGCCATTGTATAAAAATTATTTCTGCAAAAGCCATTTGCCTTCCAATTGGTGCATCTATAGAAACCCTGTTTATTGTCTTAGCCTAGATGATTCCTACCTAGAATCAGTATCTTGGCAAGCTCCATTGCCTCCAGAAGGTGGCGCTGAAGTTACTGGAACGCAAGTAGTTTGTGGATTACAACTCAAAACGTTGCAAGATGCTGCACAATTACTTAGTTTATTTTCGCAAGAATAATATGAGTTTTGGCAGAATCCGTTTTTGACCCATTCGGAGCACCTAAAAGTTGACACATCCGTACATTTTAGCCATGCTCAATACTATGTCTCTATCAGGCAGTAGGTGGGGGCTGTTGACAGATACTGTGCTCTGATTTCAGTAGCTGCACCATGCTCGCGGCAGCTGCGGGGATCGATCAGCTCACAACTGGTTGCGCGAAGCTGCAGCTGCTCAAGTCGCCCAGCTACTGCGGGCAGTAGCTGCTGCTCGATTTGAGCCGCTGCCTTGATGCTTCGCAGCAGCTTTGAGCAATACACAGTAGCTGCGACAGCCAGCTGCGGGTTGTTCGCTCGCCGTGAGCTGATCGCTCAGCTGCTGCAAGGAGGGTGAAAAAGACATACGCCCGTAGGAAGGTGACCCGTTTCGGGGGATGCCCCCTCCTTTTGACAAAATTTTGGCTAAAAACAAGGGGGTACTATTAGGGAAAATTTTTGACTTTTTTGGATTTCGGAAGCAACCCTGGGCTCCAGGAACCCAAACAAATCCAAGAGTAGCTATCAACCGACCTCAGCTACTGTCTGATAGAGAATCAAGATCTATATCAAAATTATTTTTTATATTGTTATCCTTACATTGCATTATTATCAGTGCAAGTGCCAGATGGAGGTGATGCCCCGGCTAAACTTCCAGAACAAGTTATTTGAGGATCACAGCCACCTATATCACAAGTAGCACCGCAATAACCCATCCTCTGTTGGCAGGTATAAAATGTTTGTGTACAAAATCCAGAAGTTGACCAATCTGAGCAACTAAATTTTTTCAATTTTGGCAAAAGGTCTAATTCAATCTCGTAAATTGCGAGGTGTAATCCAATAATGCAAAATGTGAGGCCCAATTCAATTTTAATTTGTGAGCTATAATTTAATTTGGCAATTTTGAGCAAAATTTTCCCAAATTCCCCTCTAATTTTCGCCAATTTGCGACTTGGATTGAGTCGGATTGTCCAGCCTTTTGCCCATGTATGTTTTGCACACTGGGTGAGTCCAGACTTAATGTTTGGTGAGCCTTGACCTTAATCTTAAAAGCCTACTGTACACTAGTATCCACACATGATGTTGGTGTTGCTACAGCATTACTTGAACTTGGTAAACAAGTTGTTTGGGGGCTGCAACTTGCAATATTGCAAGTAAATGAGCAATACTGCTGCTTTTGGTCACAAGTATAATATGTGCTGTTACAAAACCCATTATTATACCATTGGCCACAGCTATAAAGTCAAAATTAAATTCTTATCTAAAATCTAGCCGAAAAGAGTGTGATTCCCATGTGAAAGGCTCAAAAATTTTTTGGGTTAAACTCCCTAGTTGGGGCAACTTCAGGAGGTTAAAATCAAAAAAATTCCTCCTCCCCCCGGGAGAAGAATCCCGGTCATCTAGGACCCAGTGGGTCTCGGACTTGGGGTCTCGATCATTGGTGGACAAACAGGGGTGAAAAGGGGGTCTGGTGCTGGGTTGGATCTCAAAATTTGATGGAGAGATCCTCCTTGTCCACCTGTGATCCCGATGGGAACCAGGACCCCTTAGGGTACTGAGTCCCGGGGTCCCATGTGGGTTCTGGGACTTATAGTTGGGTCCAGGATCATAAGATCTCATATTTTTTCCCAAAGCGTTTTTATTATTCAATAAAAAGCTATAGAAATGATTTTCTAAGGCAAGAACTAAATGAAGATGGGTTCTTTGGGTCCCGAATCCCGAACCCAATAGATCCAGGATCAGGGACACAAGACACAATGAGCTTCGGGCTAATGGGTACTGGACCCTGGGTCCGTGACCCATGGTCATAGGTCCTTGGGGTCCCGACCCATGTATTCATGGGTCCCAGGTCTGGTGTCTCATTAAGTGAATTCCTTTTGTATTCTGAAAAAAACACATAGAAATTCCTTTTCCAGCGAAAATTCGAATTTTAGTTCATTTTCGTTTTAATACACCAACCCTCTTCCCTGAATCAGAAACAATTGCTTTTTCAAGTTCCGGCAAGGCGCACATTCGAGTTTTCGCATAGAAAACTTGGCACCCCTGAATTCAAGAGATAAAATAGGGTGGGATAATCGATACCTTGTACTATTATCTGTGCAAGTCGCATAAGCATATGAACAATACACCCATAAAATTATAGAAAATATCTGATAGAGCTGGGAGCCCATGGCTGCAACCAAATTTTTGAGAACTAGAAACAATCATATTTTCATCCAACTACCTCCTTTTTATATTGTTCAAATTTAGAAACAAACTACGGAAATAAATGGAGCTGAAAGAAAGTTAATTTTAGACTGTTCGAGATGTTGAATACAATAGAATGTTTGCTTAATCAATGTCAAATGTCGAATTTAACTACATGAAGCTACATGATCGATATGGATGTTTCAGGACAAAAATTTTATGCTTATTGGTCGTTAATTTGAGCATCTGCCGATTATTTTATTTGTGGAGTGAAGATGAGACAGAAATACAGAATTGAAACAAAATTCTGTAGTGTTTTAGCATAGTTCGATTTACAGGGTGAGTAAAAAAGTGCATTTTTGAGGCCCGAAAAAATTTTTTGGAAGTGAAAAATTTTTTACTAAAAATGACCCATATACGGGTAATTTTATGCGGGGAATCGATTGCGCATAGTCCCGAGGCGCAAAAACGCTTCCCTGATTCAGGGGGAAAATGCGAAAAATGATCATTTTGCTTCAAAAGCCGCAATTTTTCCTGGAATCAGGACCAGAAAAACATTTTCAGGGTTCGGAAATGTGCGCAATCAATTCCTCGCATGAAAAAAGGCCATTATTTTTCAAATAATGGTCATTTTTTGAAAATAATTTTAAAAAATTTCGGGTCCCAATTCATGTAAAAATTCATGTAAAAAACAAGAAGTACGGTTTTTTGACTCACCCTGTAAAATCCCATAAATTTTAAAATCAAACATTAGAATATACAATTAGTTTTCACATGAAAAAATTCTGAGAGCTCAATGATTGCTGACAGGCTAGAAATAAAATTACAAAGCGATTTTTCTTTTTAATTTCGAAAAAATTTCTGAGTTTTTTTAGATTTTCTGTGAAAAACTGTAAATTTTGGGCATTTTTTACATTTTTGTGTCTAATAACATTGAGTCGGCAATAGAGTAGAATTTTGGAGTGATTGCTCCAAGGGTCTTATGGTTCGGTAGTACTGGGCTTGTCTCAGGTGCCCCTCAAGTCTGGTTCAAACCCCGTTTGAGGCCAAAAGATTTTGCCTATTAGTAACATCCTTTTCGGATGGCCAGAACTGTTGCGAGTTCTTTCAACCTAGCTTATAGGGGACACAATGTCCGAAGTAACCAGTTCTCTAGGGCGGCATTACAATAAAAAATTTTCTTCATCGCCCAACAAAATCGCTCTTTAACTTTGATTCTACGCCACATACGAGCATTTTGAGTCCTTGATCATAAAAAGTGGTGCGGTATGTAAAAAGTTATTAGCCTCTGAAGTTTGTCCATGATTTACAAACTTCGAAAAGCCATAGAAAATTAAGTACAAATCCGTTTGATCAAATTCTTTTTGCATTTGAAAGAGAATTTCCTTAGGAAATTTTTTTAAAAATTTCGAGTGAAAAATCTTAAAAATTAAAAAGTTACTACAATTTTTCGAAAAACGTTACTACAATTTTTCGAAAAACGGTCAAAAATCGCTTTTTCGCAGGAAATTCGAGTTTCACAAGATTTTGTCCTGGAAAGGGCAGGAAAGTGTTTCTGGGGTTTTTTCTACCCGCCGAATCAATTCCCGGTGTTATTTTTTGGTGAAAAGTTCAGAAAATGGGATTTTTGGCAAAAAATCGATTTTTGGGCATTATTGGGGCTCGGTGAGGGAAAAGTACCCCGGAGAATTTTGTAGCGGCCGAGTTGTGTTTGGCCGAGCTGATTTTGGCCGAGTTGTAGTTTGGGCGAGTTATATTTTGGCCAAGTTGTAGTTTGGGCGAGTTGTATTTTGGCCGAGTTGTGTTTTGGTCAAGTTGTAGTTTGGACAAGTTGTATTTTGCCCAAGTTGTAGCTTGGACGAGTTGTATTTTGGCCGTTTTGTAGTTTGGACAAGATGTTGTTTGGCCGAGTTGTGGTTTGGGCGAGTTGTCGTTTGGCCGAGCTGATTTTGAGCGAGATGTAGGGTCGCCCTTTGTCCTCCCTTAGGTCCAAAAGTCGGATTTTCACAATTTTTGCAAAATGGATGTTTCTTGTTTTAAAATTTTACAAATAACTTTAAAAAATGTTTTTAAACTAAATCCAGCAAGTTTTAACACTTTTCGGGGTTTTCACCACTTATTGTACACTTTACACGAATTATAATTTATGGTTTGAGTATTGGATGATTGAATTGAATTTGTGATTGTGTCTAGTACCATGTTTAACATCTGTCTTATATCGGAGTACAAGAGTTCAGGCCATTTTTTCATATCGAATGTTTGGTACTACTATCGATTAACGACCGCATTGAACGTGAATTTTTTTCGAAAAAATTTTTTCTCGATTTTTTTCTGAAAATGACCCCTATGGGGGTAATTTTGATGCGAGAAATCGATTGCACGCACTCCCGAAGCGTAAAA
>OZJO01002877.1:0-21833 GCA_900406225.1 Acrobeloides nanus | reverse complement strand
TGTTAAGTAGAAATTTTCCCAAACCCCCCCCCCCTAATCGGAATTTTCTAAAATTCCCTCCCCAAATCTGGACCAAAATTACAACGTTGCTTACCATTATCCCAGAATTTTATCCCCCTAATTTTTTCAATTTAGCACTTTTTACCGATCAAATTTTTCTTTATTAACAATTAACAAAAATTTTATGATGTCTTAAAATATTTTATGACGTGGTTAAACAAAATATGACTGAGGTTCTTAGGTCATGAACGTTTTATTATAGGGTAAAAAATTATAGCACCACTTCAGCGCACTCGTGAGACACATATGCTGATGAATAATTTTTTGGCATGTTTTAAATTTCCTTTTACCTAAGGAACTTTTAATTTGAGACAAAACTTTTAATTTTTTGATTTTCACAATTTGGTAAATTAAACAATATGAAAATTTTTGAAAATATTGAACGAGACCACCCACGTGAAAATTTTTTCGAAATTTTTTTTTGGAAATAACCCCTATAAGGGTAACATCCCTGAATCAGGGAATACGCCTTCCCTGATTCAGGGAAGGCGTATTGTGTATTGAAGCGAAAAGTTGCAAAAATGCGATTTTGGCCTAAAAGCGACTCCTTTTTGGGTAAAAATGTATGTTATTTTCTCGAATTTTCGCGTCGATATACAGCTTTTATTGACTTCGAGGAATTTTATAAATGTCAAATTCGGATTCCCCGTACATTTTTACCCCAAAAGGGGACGTTTTTAGGCAAAAATCGCATTTTTCGACTTTTCGCTTCAATACATAATACGCCTTCCTTGAATCAGAGAAGCATTTTTTCGCTTCGAAAATGTTAAATTCGAGTCCAAAAGCTCGGTCGTCCTATTCTTTGTTTTAACACACATTAATTGAAGAACATCAAATACAAAATTTTGTATTTGTTTTTCCCGTAAATTATTTTTTTAAGACTTCGGGCTTAATCTTAATCCTCTAGCTTAACACCCACTGGCACAGATTTTCTATTGTTTTAAGCTATTTTTAACAATTTTAATTTTGAGAAAAATTTATAGTGTATGTTCAATTTTTAAATTTTGTTCATGTTAAGTCGAGAACTCTTTGAAAATTTATCGTGCCGCGAAAAAAAATTTCAGATTAGAATCAAATTCAAAACTTATCATAAGAAATATTTTTAGATCTTTCCTATCCAACCATGACAGCAGCGTCTAGGCTGCTGGCATTGTTTCTTGTTACGACCCTATATATTTTTGCTCAAGCAGCACATATAGAGGTAGGTTTAAAAAATTTATATTTTAATTATTCAATCTGACTTAGGCTTAGTCTTAAGTTTAGGTTTAGTCTTAGGCTTAGGTATAAGCGTTGAAAACGAGAGGTTTCTGTGCTACCGACTGCGCCAAAAACCAATTTTGCAATTTTTATTTTTGTCCGCCCTGCCCAAAGTTCCAAAATTTTCTACAAAAAATGTTCCTTGTCCACAGCAATCAAGTTGATTGCTTCGAGGGCCTTCCGCATTTTCCAGGCTTCAGATTTCCGGGTGTTGCGTTAAGCGTATCCGGCTAACATCCTTCAATTATTCCGCACAATTAAGCCGGACTTGCCAAATGGAATAGTGTTCGTCAGCGGAGAGGACATTTTGAGACAGATTTATTGGGAACAACGGCAATGAATCGTGATCGAAACACGGGTGTAAATTCTTGGAAATCAAAGGGAAAGGTCAATTTTGCGGAAGAGGGAAAATTTAAACAACTTTGAGCTGTCCTTATCCTAACCCCAAGTGTTGTAGCTAACTTTTTTTACGACAAAGTATCACAGGGCCGAGGTCAAGTCCGGCATAGGCCAGGCGGGCTTGGCCTGCCTACAGGCTACTTTTTTATGATCAGGAGATTTTTAATTGTAACTTTTCTACCATAAACAAGTTTTTTGATATAGTAGTTTTTGATTTTTGGGAATTTTTCGTTATCTCCCAAGGACATCATAGTTTTTAGGGTGGTACGGGTGAATTAGGAACATGCCTTTTTTTGGCGGTCAAAATTCTTGGAAAACAACTTTCTCGTGTGATAAAACCTGAGTGTGCCAAAAAAGAATCACGTGAACAAAAATTTGGCAAACATTGAGGGGTTAAAAAATGTCTAAATTCGAAAAAATGAATTTAGGAAAAAATATAATGCTTTATCAAAGTTTGGAAATTTTCTATCGTGTGTAAGGATTTCTCAGAAAAATTTTCGTTTTTTCCAAAATATTAGATTTTCATAACAGTTTTCAAGCGATGAAAAAATTTAAACAAATTGGCTAAATTACCATTTTTTCTGCTTATAAGCTATTTTTATCCGCTACCGTTTTATCCCAATTTAGTCAACTAATTATTGACATTCGAAGTCTTGTTTTGGCCGCTAGCCAATTCTAATTCCTGAACATTCCATTTATTTATTCACTCCAAAATACCACCCAAATGCCAAGTCACATAAGCATGAGAAAAAATACCCCAAAACTATACAACTTTTCTCAATATAACCCAAATATATCTGCCATAGGGTCAAATGTCGACATGTTTATTTATGCGATTATTTTTAGGAGGTGCGAGCAAATGTTGACGGTTCTTCTGAAAAGCGGAAACACGAGAACTTTGTGCCATTAGTGGCATTTAAATGCGGTTATCGTAACAAGTACATGAACGAGAGTGGTGACTGGGTGGACGACTCGAGCAACTATGCTCAGTGTTTGGAAGGAAAATACGATATTTTGAAGTATTGCAAGAGGGTTGGTTTTTCTATTTTTTGACATTTGAAACAATACACAAAAATAGTATAGACAATAGAACATATTCAATATGATTAAATTCTATTCAAATTTTCACCAACAATTACTTTTTAATAAAACTCAATTTTTCCACCGGAAAATCGATTTTGCACCAAAAAACTATTTACAGAAATTGATTTTGCACCAAAGAATCTATTTACAGGAAAAATCAATTGTGAAGCTACTACACAATAGGGGGCCACTCACGTAAAAAATTTTTCTGGAAAGACCCCTCTAGGGATAAAAACATGTGGAGAATCCGAATTTGACATTTTCGAAGCGAAAAAACGCTTCCCTGATTCAGGGAAGGTATATTGTGTATCGCATATTTGTGAAAAGTCGCAAATATGCGATTTTTGCCTAAAAACGACCTCTTTTAGGATAAAAATGTGCGGGGAAAGGAAAAGCGTTGTTTTTAGACCAAAATATGCTATTTTCTCGAATTTTCGTGTCGATACACAGCTTTCTTGAATCCGAGGAATTTTATAAATGTCAAATTCGGATTCTTCGCATGTTTTTAGCCCGAGAGGGGTCATTTCCAGAAAATTTTCGAAAAATTTTCACGTGGGTGCCCCTATTGTGTAATAGCTTCACTTTGATCTATGTACCTTATACTTGTTTATGAATATTTTTTCTTTACTCTCAAAACTTGTTTTTTCATGTTTCTTCTTGTACTACGACATCATATGATACGTAGTTTATTAGTGTACATAACACATTCGTCAATCAAAAATTCACATAAGCTAGTGTAATTCCATTAGCGAACAACCTATTATATGGATTTGTCAATTGTCAATTCCCGAAATTTTGCGTTTTCTCTTGAATCCTAAGCTATTGTTTGCACTTTGTTTCAATATGCTGCTTATTGTTGTGGGTAGGATGGGGTTGAGTTTCCATTTCTATTCACTTTAAACAAGTGGTGCAGGTATTAATATTCCTGTCAAAAAAGAATAATAGGGAGACTGGAGAATTTTTCTATTGTTAAAGAGCAAGAAAAAATAGGAAAAGGTTATATTAGTAAAGGATATAGACACCTAGGTGGCACCAGAAAAAGTTGGATCGATGACTTCAGGCTGTACGAACTCCGAAATTTCGGGGAGAGCTCCCGATCATAAGGGTTCCCCTTTATTTTTAAGGATTTTTGTTTTTTAGAAAAAAAATTTCTTCTTGTTTTCTAGAGATTTTTCTTCGAATTTACCCGACTAAATTTTTTTTCTTGAATTTCAAAAAGTCGATCATTTTTCGAAGAAAACCCCAGAGATTTCAAATTTGAACATGTACAAATTAGACCATTTTTCATCCTCGCCAAGATACGCAAACAAAAAGAAAAAATCTCATCGGATTTTTTCTTATCATACACATGTTTGCAGCTGCTATAGCTTATAATGTCAGAAAAAAGGAGACACAAATTTTCCACTTGAAGTTTGGGAACAAAATTGCCGAAAAACAATTTTTGGGTCCAATGGCCGCTCGCTCTCCTAGTTTTTTCTTCATTTCAAAACAAGAACCCCTAATCGCTCCGGTTGTGTAATAGGATGTGGACGAGCAACAACTTTCTTTGTCCCTTTTACCGGAAGTTAAAACATTACTTCGTCGAAATTTCGAAAGTTCTCATAAAAAATTGTATTATTCGTTTCAAAATTTTTATTGCTCATTGAAAATTAATCATAAATCACACCTGTACACCAAAATCGATATTTTTGATTCATCATAAACCAGTTATTCATCACATCATTTGTGCAGGGCTAGGATGACAACCGATTTTAGGCCGTGCGCACCGTGTTGTTTCCGTTTGAATAGCCAACAGTCTGACTAATCTCATCTCACATTCGGCGGGTGGATGCTACTTTTATGAATGAAATGAATCGAATCGAATTTGTAAAAGCTATTGAAATTGGCCGAAAAATTTTGATGTGGACACTGGGAAACAGCTGGTTTTTTGTTTTATCGTCGATAAATTGAATTTTGAACCATTTAAAATTTGATTTGAGGGGGCATCCCTTGAAAATTTCATTGAAACATATCTTTTATATAGTTTTCTTGTTGTGTTTGAAACACGGGCTTCTTCTACTCACTTCCACGACACCGCTTTTCTGCTGACCTTGATAAATAATTCATGTGTGCTCCGGTAATGCTTATAAAGCAGATTAGCATATTTGTATTATACGCCAAACTGACCAATATGAAGTGCTCAACATATACAACTTCATCTAATTGAATCCAAGTTTTGTTCAATTCTCTTCTACTAATAACATTTTTTATGCTTCAAAAATGGGACATGAAGTTTTTTCCCAGCTTCCTACTTCTCTCATGCTCCTTATACGATTAGTCATGCGAGCTGGAAGAGATGGAATGAAATTTCGGATTTTGTTATAGTTGGATGTAAAAAAAACATTTCTCTATCCACTCGAAATGAGGACGATCGCATTCGTTCATGCATAGGGGAAACAGACAAGAAGATTTTCGAATGGAAAATAAAGTTTTGGCGTTTTTTGGAGATTGTAAAAGGAGATTTATGACAAATAGGATAAAGGTAGACAGAGATGACCAGACAACAACAAAAAAACAATAAATTGGAGCAAGTCTAAAATTATCAATTTATGACTAGTTGCGTGACAAAAAAACTATTCTAAAAATGGAGCGATATTTTCAGGAGAGGGTGTTTTTACAACTATTTTTACTCGAAGAAAAATAAAATTTTAACCCCCCGGGGATCGAACCCTGACCCCGTTTAAGATGAATTTTGCTCCTGCGCCCATGGTGCTGACCTTTGGCGATATATCTTTTCACCACCAGCTGCTCCCAAATTGTATATAATTGTTTGTATACTTGAGCTAAAGAGAGAAATTAGCTTTTGTCCAAGCTAGATAAAGATTAATTGTTCAATCAGTTGCGTTGATACCACTTGTCCTCAACGAATGCTTATCTTTTCCTCAACATGAATAATGATTCAGGACATTAGCTGGACAAATTTATTCATCCGTTCGACAGGAAATTTGCAGGCTTAAAATAGCCAGGATTACAAAAGGCTATAAAAAAAGTTATTGTTAAAGCGATTGGATTAACGAAGATATTTTTGGATTTAGATTAGGTTGTAAAAAATCATCACCCAAATCTATTGTAACATGTTTTTATTAGGATGAGGTATAAAAAATTTCTTTTATGTAGTCTTTTACATTTTTCTTCTAGTGCTAAAGTCTATAAATCTTATAATCCTTTACTTCTTATAATCCTTTATTTTAGTCTTCAGTTATTTATAAATTAATTAAATGAACTCATGCGTCAATCAAAAACATATGACAGAAGGATAAAAAATATAACAAGACAAAAATAATGATGAAAATAGCGTCAAAAGATTCTTCAAAAAAATTCCTGGCTACACCACTGGATTATATAATAACACAAAGATTCAAATTTTAGGTATATCCGGGTAAAGATATCACAAATATCGTCGAATATTCGCATGAATCTCAAATCGAGAAATGGTGCAAAGAAGATGGCACCAGTTGCAAACACATCTTTACAGTACGACCATACAGATGCATAGGTATGTAACTTCAAAAACCTTTACAACTGCAAAAAAAGTTTTCGATCAAAAATTTTTTTCACTTTCTATATTCAACTTTTAGTCGGCGAGTTCGTCACCGAATCCCTTCAAGTCCCTAGCAAATGCCACTTTGGCCATGTCACCGGACGTACTTCTTGCAACGATTATAGCCACTGGAACCTCAAGGCTGAGTCTGAGTGCAAACAAAAAGTTGAAGATGGCAAAGCCATGAAATTGAGATCGTTCGCAATTTTGGAGCCTTGTGGATTGGACTTGTTCCGCGGTGTGGAATTCGTCTGCTGTCCTCCAGACTCAGAAGGCGAACATGACGAAAAGGTGGTTGACTTGGACAAAGATGTCGATGAAGACGAATATGATGACGATGATGAAGGTTAGATAATGGAGCGAAGACTCTGTAAATCAGGAACCCTTTTTTAGATGATGAGGATGATAGTGACAAGAAAGAAGAGGAGGCTGTCGATCAGGATCCTTATTTCAAGGAAGATCCTAATGGAAATGAGCATGAGCGTTTCAAAGATGCCGAAGAGAGGCTAGAAAAGAAACACCGCAAGAAGGTCACAAAGGTATACGAATTTTTTACTCGTAAAATTTCAGTGCCTTTTGGGTAGGTGCTCCGACCCTTCTGCTTACGCCACTGTACCAGGCACATATGAGCTTACTAGCTGAATCCCAAATCCACATATACACATTTTTAACTAAAAAAATTTTTTAGGTCATCACCGAATGGAGTGAACTCTTCGAACGCTACAACAAAATGAAAGAAAAAGACCCCAAAGGAGCTGAAGAATACAAGCGTGAGATGACCGCACGCTTCCGCAAAACCGTCGCAGCCCTTGAAGAAGAAAACAAGGAACAACGCAAACAAATCGAAACTGTCCACGACGAACGTGTTCAATCTGCATTGAACGAGAAGAAACGCCAAGCCACGCATGATTACCGCGCAGCTTTGGCCTTACACGTTGGAAACACCAACAACAAGCATAATGTGCTTAAGACATTGAAGGCTTATATTAGGGCAGAAGAGAAGGACAGAATCCATATGTTGAACCGATTCAGACACTTACTGAGGTCTGATCCAGAAGAAGCGACAGCATTTGAGCCAGTTTTATTGCATCGTTTGAGATACATTGATTTGAGAATCAATGGAACGTTGGCTATGCTGAGAGATTTTCCGGAATTGGAAAAAGAAGTTCGGCCGATTGCTGGTAAGAATAAAATAAAAGTTCAATAATTACTCAAAAATTTTGAAAATTTTCCAAGAAAATCGAATATTTTCAAAAATCCGGTTTTTTGGGGCCACTAGAGATTGAAGCAAGACAGGTCTTGCCCAACTCTTTTTCGGCATGATGTTAGCAGCGCGTTAGCAGTTGTCCCGTTGCACTACGGCACAACGTTAGCAGTCGTGCCGCGAGTTGTGCCTCCTTTTTACAACGCGGCACGACCGGCACAACTGCTAACGTCGTGCTGTAGTGAACGGCACAACTGCTAACGCCGCATCTAATGTCGTGCCGAGCGCTGCACGACTGATAACGCGCACCCCGAGGAGCAAAAAATGAACCAACTAACTCATACTTTTTAGTCGAATTCTGGTACGAATACCGCAAAGAAAACACTCCTGAAGTCAATGATGAAGAATTGACCTCTTTAGGAGANAACCAACTAACTCATACTTTTTAGTCGAATTCTGGTACGAATACCGCAAAGAAAACACTCCTGAAGTCAA
Organism: Acrobeloides nanus; assembly: GCA_900406225.1. Lineage (NCBI taxonomy): Eukaryota > Metazoa > Nematoda > Chromadorea > Rhabditida > Cephalobidae > Acrobeloides > Acrobeloides nanus. The sequence goes on along the minus strand of OZJO01002877.1, from coordinate 13,755 downwards.
TGATGAAGAATTGACCTCTTTAGGAGATGAGGCCAAGAACGAGCGTCTTATCAAACTCTACAAGGATACCTATGAACGCTCGAAACCGGCCACAACCGAAAAACTCCCACCCAACCCTCCAACCACTACTTCCACAACCACCACCAAATCTAATAAGAAGCTTGTTGACCTCAAAGTAAGCCCATACATATATTTTATTTCCTAACTCCAACCTTTTTAGGACATTCTCTCGGAAGATTCCGATGAAGACCAATTCGAAAGTGACGAAGACGATGACGACGACGATGATGACAAAACCGAAGAGAAGAAGTCAGAAAAAGAAGTGAAAGAAAAGGAGCCTCCAAAACCTGTGCTTCCAAGCAAGCCTGAACCAAAGAGGATTAGTATCGATGTAATGAAAGATATCGTTGATGACGTCAAAAAGATCGAGATTGAAGCCAAGAAATTCGAGCAATCCAAGACTAATAAGGAAGAAAAGAAAAAGGAGGAATACGAAGATGACGACGACGATGATGATGACGATAGTGATGAAGATGATTTGAAGAAATTAGATAAGGATATCCATGTTGCTATCGAACCTATTGTTTCAGCACCGGTTCAGGTGCATGAAGAAATCTTCCCAGCGTATGCTAAACATTCTGCTTTGGTGGCTGATGGAGTAAGAAATAAAAAAAAGTTGATGCAAATTTTAATTTAACATTTTAGGCTGAACCACATGAACTTCATACCCTTACATCGATTACTGGAGGACATACCGTCCTGGTTATGGCTCTAGTTGCATGTGTGGGTCTCACGATGATTGTTATAATCTTTGTTAAGAGGTGGTCCAGACATCATGGATTTATTGAAGTAATTTTTTGTTGAAGTAATACAGGGTGATCTAGATGAATAAAATTTGATAGCTCGGCATAGGAAAAAGATTTTTATATGCGTTTTTTTGCAAATTAAATTTCTTCATTTTTTAGGTCGATGTAACAACGCCAGAAGAGCGTCATGTTTCGGGTATGCAAGTGAATGGCTATGAAAATCCAACTTATTCTTTCTTTGACACCAAGCCATGAAAACCTTCCGGAGCAATAATATAATTTGTCTCAATTTTTTATATTTTTCAAATTTCAATATTGTCGATTTTCATCAATTTTTCGGTCCCCAGAATTCTTTTAAACTTTGTGATCAAAAACATAGTTGTGCCAGATTGAGCAGCTGATGTTGGAGAGAAAAAATCGAAAACAATAATATTTTTTCTACTGTCATTTTTGTCAATCCCAATTTTATTTGCACATTATAGTCTAACTACCTTCTGTTTCTTGGTAAAATTTGATTTTTTTGGTACTAGTATGCATTGGGGACTCCACTCAAAAATTTACAAATTTTTATCAAAAATCATTTGTCACCACAAATTGACATTTTCTGAGGGGTTTCAACAATCATTTTTACGCTGAAAACTCAGAAAATGTCCCTTTTTTGATGAAAAATGATTTTTGGTGAAAAATGAAATTTTTGGATGAAGTACCTAAATCATACTAGTACCCATTTTTAAAAATTTGGTACGAATCTCCTTAGAGAATATTTTATAGTCAAATTGCCTATTAGGCTTTTTATTTGTTGTATTATTATTATTCCACACCACAACACTTCTCTTATTTTGCTCTCAAATTACAGGATTTNCCTTAGAGAATATTTTATAGTCAAATTGCCTAATAGGCTTTTTATTTGTTGTATTATTATTATTCCACACCACAACACTTCTCTTATTTTGCTCTCAAATTACAGGATTTTTTTATTGTTATCAATGTATTTAAAAAGCTCGATTTTTTCAAAAAAATTTTAGAGTTTTTAAAGTACTTTAAAAATCGAGCTAAGTTCTCATAATTTGTGCTATAAGTTCTCATGGTTGTTCCAAAATGTCGCGCACTTTTTTCTTGAGAAAAAGTGAGTTGCGAGAACTTTTGGAACAATCTGATATTTTTTGGTACCTTTTATAGCTTTTTGTTAGTTTCTTGAATGTAACTTGAAGTCTCATGGTTTAGAAACTTTCAAGATACATTTTTTATAACCAAATATGTCCATTTAACATTCTGTGGTAGTTGGGCCTGCGATTTTGTTACTTTATTTAGAATGCAAAAATAATTTTTCTCACGCGGCAGCTAATTTTGTAACATATTTTTGTTGCTTTATTTTTTTAGGGCCTAGCTGCCCTCAAATTTATTTTTATAGATTTCAACCTATTTTTTCTTTTGTTTCAAAATAAAAACTTTCCTTTAAATAGAAATTTATTACTAACAAACTTAACAAATAAAATCAATCCAAACGATAATAAATATGTAATATAAGAAAATATATTTTGCCAGACTACTCAATAAAATATAATTGCGCAGATATTGTTTTGAAGATTAAAATAGATTCTTTATTCAGAACAGGCAACACAGAACTATAACTGATTTNTATATTCTGCCAGACTACTCAATAAAATATAATTGCGCAGATATTGTTTTGAAGATTAAAATAGATTCTTTATTCAGAACAGGCAACACAGAACTATAACTGATTTGGGACACGGCGCCCTCAGTAGCGTAGGCAGAAGGGTCGGCTAGAGGGCACTTCCACAAAAAGGTCGATATTTCCCAAAGCATAAGGGGTGATGTATGTGTAGGGATTTTTTTATTTTGGCCCACTGGGGGCACCTGCCCCCTTGCCTACGCCACTGGACGACCTTCTCGAAATCTTTAGATTCTGAAAAAATTCCAAGGATCCTCATGTTTTTTCCAGCTGAAGGCAGACCAAAAATTCGATTGCTTAAGTCCCCATGATTTTTGGGTTAACTCTCAAAAAAATTTGATGCTGTTATGGCCATGTGCATACATAGTCAAAAAACATTAACTAAATATACCATGGATATAATATAATCCCAAAAATAGCATAAATTAAGCATTAAGAACAGAAGCATAACATTATTGCATTATAAGGCACTAGTTAAATCAACAAGAAATTAGATAGCTATCAATTTGATCAGTTAGTTTAAAAGCATCGCAAATTACTTAGGTATATTTTCGATTTAACAAATTGTCAGCATCTTACACTATTAATAGAAGATAAGATTGGTATATAAAAGAATCCGAAAATTTATTAAACAATGTTCATTATAAAATCGATTTAACTGAACGTTGTCTATGTTACAACTGGAGGAGAGGAGGTCATGTTTAGCTATAATTTTCTTTTTCAAAATTCTTTAGAAACTAATCTAGGCTAAACATGGGCAAAAAAGGCAACTCAAAATTATTTTTCAAAGGGAGCGTAACATTTAGTACCCATTCTCAAAAAATTTTTTTTTCCGATTTTCTTCTAAAAACCGACTTTTTAGGGTAATTTCTAGGCGAAAAATCGATTGCGCGCATTTTCGAAGCGTGAAAAATTAAGCTTGACCCTGAAAATCAGGGTCGAACTGCGTTTTGACGCGAAAATTTTTTTCCGATTCTCTGACATGAATTAGACTATTGTTCCAATATTTTATTTCGTTTGAACGGAGCCGATTGTTATGATTTGTTTTTAGATAATGTATTCAAATATTCCAAATAATAATATATTCCAGTAAAGTTCAAAAAAGACATTTTACAGAGCATAAACATCTATTCTATCACATCGTCGTCAGATTCTTCTTTTTCACTATCAGATTCTTCTTCTTCACTGTCAAAAGCCAAAAAGTTTTCAATTCTGTCAATAATAAAATCAACACCGTCATCGATTTCAGTTTGAGCCAAGCTTTGACAGTAAAAACAAGTCATAACAATCGGCTCCGTTCGAACGAAATAAAATATTGGAACAATAGTCTAATTCATGTCAGAGAATCGGAAAAAAATTTTCGCGTCAAAACGCAGTTCGATCCTGATTTTCAGGGTCAAGCTTAATTGTTCACGCTTCGAAAATGCGCGCAATCGATTTTTCGCCTAGAAATTACCCTAAAAAGTCGGTTTTTAGAAGAAAATCGGAAAAAAAAATTTTTTTCGATTTTTTGAGAATGGGTACTAAATGTTACGCTCCCTTTAACAATAGTAAAAAATGGAATGAATAAATAAAATGTACCCTAAAATATTAGTCTATGCCACACGTAAAATAATAGACTTTGATAGCTTTAATCTTGTTCGCAACATTACACTTATGCGTCATCACGGAATTAATTTTATGGAGCTAAGTGCCTGCATCACATCAAAAGAAAAACTGAAATATTCGGTTAGTTTGTTTGGCCTGGGCCAATTGCGCACCTCAGAATCGTCCCCTACAACTTTTTGTTTTAGCGTCTGCAGTTTTAACCCGAGATCGTCTGAACACACAGACATTACACGTTTAATGTACAGGGTGTTTCAGCGAATTAGCGAGATTTAGAAATTCAATCTTTTGATAAAAAAAGAGATTTTTTAATGCGGATTTTTGCAAAATGCTTAGAAGCCGTGGGGTTTTCATGCCTATTCAAAAAAATTTGACGGCAAAAGCATTTAGTCGCAGGTGGGATTCGAACTTGCACATTCATAGTCGACCATCAACTCGTATGTGTCCCTTGTAAGCATTTTGCAAAAATTTGCATTAAAAAATCTCTTTTTATCAAAAGATATTGAATTTTTAAATCTCGCTAATTCGCTGAAACACCCTGTAGTAGGATTGTGTTGGGCACCTGTAGCCCCTAAAAAAACGTAAACAGTAAAACAAATAAAAAATATACATTGGAAAATAACCAAAAAACTATTGAACCGAAAAAATTTAAACATATCATTTTCGAACATAAGTAAAACATGCACATTATAAAACAACAATAATAAAAACTAAAAATAGACAGAAATCACAATCCTAAAGAGAAATTTGCATATTATTAATTCAATAGAAGCGCTTTCTTGATCTCTCCGAGCGATTTTGCAAATACGCGAATCCAAACCCAAGCACCAGAACAACCACAGCAATTCCAATAATAACCAGCAGAACGGTTCCTATCCATCCCAACTTGGATGGCTTCGGCGTTTCCACATGATCTCTTGGTGCAGCAATAAAATCAGCACTTGGTTCGATGTTTTGTCGGTTGATCTCTCTTTCTTTTTCAACTCTTTGATATTCCTGTTCGAACATCTTCACGGATAAAACATCGTGGTTGTCTAAAAATGAGATTAAGTAAGAAAAAAATCAGATGAGGTACCTGATAAGTCACCGGTGGCTGCTGAAAGACCAAAGTAATACCCTGTAGGTAAGCGAACATTAGCGACGCTCATACATTCTTTCCATTTTCCATCATTATGGATATCGGTGAAAATCTGGAAAATGAGTAATTTTGCTTAAAGCAGGCACGTAGCGAAGGCAGCGGCGCAAAGTAGGTTTCGTTTTGTGAGGAGTCCCAAAAATTTTCAAAAATCTGTCTTGGTCCCCTTATGTTTTTTTGAAATTTTTGGGAAAAACTTAATGGAGAACCAATGCTATTTTTTCGAAATTTTCAAAAAAATCAAAAACCTCATATATTTTTCGCGCCAGCAGGTGCGAAAATTTTGGTTGTGTCTAAAAATTTATAATTTGGGTTTATAATTAAATTTTTATAAAAAATTTTTTTCTAAATTACTATTTAAAAAATTTAGTGAACTTAATAAATATAAGTTTTTTCTCTTTGATAAGTTCGAAATAAATAAATATTTTCATGTGTCTGACCTTTCTGTCGAACTTATCAAAGAGAAAAAACTTACATTTGTTAAGTTCACTAAATTTTTCAAATAGTAATTTAAAAAAAAGTTTTTTTTATAAAAATTTAATTATAAACCAAAATCTATAAATTTTTAGAGACGACCAAAATTTTTTGTAGAAAACACTCATTATTAATCTGAAAATTTTGTTGAAATCCTCAAGAAAAAAAAACCAGCGCCGCAGGCAAAAAATTTTTGCAGAATGCTTGCTTATAAGCTGAAAATGCTTAGAAAATGAAAATTTTGGTGAAAAAATCGCTAGATTCTCGCTATGTGCTATTAAAAATTTGTTAAAAATTCGTTTCGAAAAGCCCGTTTTTTATTTAGAAAAATCCTAAAGCCAAATTTTTCACAAAAATTCTTCAATTTTTACCAAAAAATCGCATTTTAAGCTTAAAAATAAGCATTTAAAAAATTTTCGTGCCTGCGGCCCAGGTTTTTATTTAAACGTCAGGATTTAACGAAATTATTTGCAAAAATTCGAAAAAAATCGGCTTGGCCCCTTATTTAAAAATCACAAGGGGGCATATTATGATTTTTTGGTCGACCCAAAAATTACCCTCCCTAAAAAATTCCTGGTGGGGGACTAAGGTGATTTTGGTTTTTCTTGTTAAAAAAACAACAACAATAACCTTGGTCCCCTTTATATTTTTGCCCAAAATTTTGAAAACTTTTCGAAAAAAACATAAAGGGGACCAAGGTGATTTTTTTTTAAATTTTGAAAAACTCGAAAAAAATCATCTTGGACCTACTTATGTTTTTACTCAAAATTCCTGAATTTTCATAGATTTTGAGTAGGAGTGCAATTGGGGTGGGGGCAATCCCCCTTGGTTATCTTGTTTATTCGAAAATTTATCCAAAATATGGATAAAGGTGCAATTTATAATTGTGTAATTTGAGTGTGCCTCAATTGCACCCATACCCAAAGTTCCCCGAGTTAGTGGGAATTTCAGGTAGGAGTGTAATTTGTGTGCTGCTTAAATTTAACTCCCACCCAAATTCTCCGAAACCCCGAAAATGTTGAGCAGGAGGATAATTTTTCTACTACTCACAGACAGCGTATCTCCAACATATCGAATCAAAATCTGCGTATCATAATCCTTATTTCTGAACTTCGACTCACAACCTGTGTGCTCTCCACCCAATTGATTATGAGTTCCATCATTATCGTGATCGTAATGCGAACTTCCATTGTTCACCATAGCCGATACGAAAGGATGACCGTGCTGAAAAATTCGGCATTATTAACCATTGTTTACTCAATTCTAGCCTACCGAATGAGGTCCGTTGTGATTGCTGTAGGTATCCAAGAACACCGCCAAACCACGAAAATAGTCCTTTGAGCCAAAAATATCTCCAATAACATTCGGCTCTTGTACATACCAAATAGCCATGCCATCACCAAAGAGATCTCCGGTTGAGCCATGCACTCGAAAATTCACTATCAGCTCCCAATCTTGAGACCACACAGGCTGAAAATTTGGATTTTGGTGGAAAAAGTCGAAAAAGAACTTACATTTGTATTCCAAATAGCTCCTTTTCGACTTTGAACATCACCAGTTAAACGAATTTGCTGTTGAGAAACCATAGTTGAGCCGATAACATTCCAATTTGGGATATCTAAGCCGGTGGCTAAAAAGGAAGGATTACTTTTATAAGATAAAAAATTTCCGAAAGATCACTTTTTAACCGAAAAATAGAAAGGTTAAATTTTTTCCTTTTTTGAATACACTCCATTATTTACCCTTCTCCGCAGTGACGTAGATAGACCCCCGAGTACGGGGGACGGTATTGTAGTCAAGTTTTGACAAAATGATATTTTTTCACAAAATTTTTACATGTACAGGGACGGTACTTTAATTCGATGTTGAAAAAAATTGGATTTCTTGCTCAAAAATGGCTAAAAACTGTTATTTTTGGGCAAAAATGGCATGTCTAGCCAAAAAATTGCATTTCTGGGGAAAAATAGCCATTTGTGATGAAAAAATTGCATTTTAGTATAAAAAAAGGACATTTGTGATGAAAAAAATTGTTCAGAAATTTTGAACAAACANCATTTTTGATGAAAAAATTGCATTTTAGTATAAAAAAAGGACATTTGTGATGAAAAAAATTGTTCAGAAATTTTGAACAAACATAAGGGGGAAATTTCAATTTTTTCAGGAAAGGGGACCCCCCCCCCCCCAGCGGCACTGAGGATAAAAAAGAGCGTTTAAAAAAGCTCACTTTGATAAGGTTTTATCAAAGAATGCTCTCTCCTAAAAAATCCTCGCCATTCAGTAACTGGAGCATCAACAACTGCTTGTTTCAAAACATCAGCAGAAGAAGGCTGCCCTTCTTGTTGGAAAGACAACGGAATAAGGCACAAAATAATGTACAGAAAAATAGAATTCATTTTTAAGAATATGCTAAATTGAATGAGTATTAAAAATTGGTCGTTTGATGTTTCGAAACTTGACATTTCGAAGCTTGTTTATGTTTTTGAGGATTTTTCCAGAAATACAAAGCCAATTCTGATAGTTTTGGTGTCGTTAGAAAGCTGGGTTTCGAAGCAATCGAATGACACCTAAATCATGCCATAACTCTTTATGGTTGCGCGATATTGCTTAATTATTAAAAAATGTCGAAAAAACTGACATTTTTGACTAATTATGCAATAACTCCTCAACCAGAAAGAGTTATGGCATGATTTTAGTGTCATTCGATTACTTCGAAACCCAGCTTTCTAACGACACCAAAACTATCAGAATTGGCTTTGTATTTCTGGAAAAATCCTCAAAAACATAAACAAGCTTCGAAATGTCAAGTTTCGAAACATCAAACGACCTACGATTGAACGAGGTAAAAAGTTTTGCATAAGAAATCGCTGAGAAAAATTCAAAATCCTAATAAAACGTTGAAAGATACAATAAATTGGAATGAAAACTCCGAAAACATCATTTTGAATATTTTTCTTTTTCGTTTCTTTCATACTCCGTCCATAAACAGATCATCTCTGGCATTTTGCCAATATTCATAAAACGTCAGCAAAATCTCAGAAATTCCTTCCTTTAAAAATTTGAAAAATACCATATGCAAACTGCAATGCATATGCACTATATTTTCCGAGCATCCGTCCAAGAAAAATAATGTTCGGAGTAAAGGTTTTGATTGAAGGGCAGATGGACTTTGTTGTTTGAGTAACCAAAATTTGTAGTTCTTGCTCGGTGGTGGTTTTTTGATGGGTATTTTTGTTTTATACAATGCTACAGACTTGGGAAGTTTGAGCACGTATATTCTGGTCTATTGAATTCTAACAAATTATGGTTTTTTAACGAATTTTTTCCCTTTTTGAAAAAAGGGAAATTACTTTTTCCATTAAAAAAAGTCACGACAAGGGTGACCATTTTGCCCCTTTTTGACCTCTGCCCAAAAAATAAAAGTTGATACTACTAAGGATTAGCGACCCCACTTAAAGTGATTTTTTTCAAAATTTTTTTTAGCTTTTTTCTTTGGAAATGACCTCTCTAGGGGTAACTTTATGAAAATCGATTGCGCGCAATTTTGAAAAAAAGAGGAAAGGTTTAACGCTTGTTACAATCGTTTAAACCTTTTCTCTTGGTTTCTTTTACGCTTTTTTATACGCTTATTTATTTTTTGTATTTAAAATTTAATTTTGAAGAAATAAGAATGCGTGTACTTGTTGGCGTGAAGCGGGTGATCGATTTTGCCGTCAAAGTTCGTGTGAAACCCGATAAGACTAGTGTTGTTACCGACAATGTACCTCATTCCATGAACCCATTCGATGAGATTGCTCTAGAAGAAGCTGTAAAACTTAAAGAGGCGAACCACGCTAAAGAAATTGTCGCTTTTAGTCTGGGACCTGCTAAAAATCAGGTGGGCTTGATAAAAATTGCTTTTGTAAAATAATTTGTTTATTTTTCAGGAAATCCTCCGAACAGCTTTAGCGAAAGGAGCAGATAAGGCTATTCATTTGGAAGTGGATGATGCAACCTATCAGAAAGTTGAACCTTTCCATGTAGCTCAAGCTATAGCGAAACTAGCGAAAGACGAGAAATTTGATCTGGTTTTCTTGGGAAAACAGGTACCTTAGAATTGATTTTTTATTCAAATTGACACTGATTTTTTAGGCCATTGATGATGATGCGAACCAAACTGGGCAACTCGTAGCCGGGTTTTTGAACTGGCCTCAAGCCACTTTCGCTAGCAAAGTTGAGACGGAAGGAACCAGCCACCTGAAAGTTACGCGTGAAATCGATGGAGGATTGGAAACCATCAAAGTGAAACTACCAGCTGTCCTGACCGCAGATCTCCGTTTGAACGAGCCTCGCTATGCCACTTTGCCAAATATCATGAAAGCCAAGAAAAAGCCCATAGACAAGAAAACTCCAAAGGACTTGGGACTAGATTTGACTTCGCAGACGGAAGTTTTGGAAGTATCCGAGCCGCCGACGAGAAAGGGTGGAGAATTTGTCGAAGACGTGCCGACTTTGGTCAAAAAACTCAAGGAGAAAGGAGCTCTCTAAAATTTTATCGTTAGTGTATATTTATGTGTTATAATTTTCATAGGATCTTAATCATTTCATTAGAAATTGATTTGTTTTTCGGGTAAAAAAACTCGTTTTTAGAATCTTCAATTTATATATAGTTAAGAACAAAATGTCTTGAATTTTTGAAAATGACTAATTTATGTAAATTTTGTTCTTGATATTACCATTTCTGTATTTTATGTGCGACTTTATCATAGATATTTTTGTTTTAGAATATTAAACGTTTATTTTAAATTGCGAACACTTTTTTGTTATTGCGCTTTTACGCTGAAATGTTTTTATGTACAAGGTGTCTCTGAAAAAATGAGATTTTTCGATTTATGGGCGATTTTTCAAAAACCCCCTATAGGGTGTTTTTCTGTGCGAGAAACTAATTGGAGGCTGTCCATAAATTACGTTTGAAAAAACGGGTTTTTGGACCCCCAGTTTGATAAAAATTGAAATTTTTGAAAAATCGCCCAAAATTCAAAAAATCTCATTTTTTCTGAGCCACCCTGTAAATTTTTGTGACTGTAATCTAATTATTTTTTAGCTATTTTATCAAAATAATGCGGGTGTTATTATCTGTTCTTTTCTTAGCAAGTGTAGTGTTTGCAGCTGATGATTTGAAAGAAGAATTAGGAGTATATTTTCCCATTTTTTTAATGGCTTAATCCATCTTTTTAGGCATCTGCCACCGCTCCATTGGACTCAGCACGAATTTTGGCCTCGAAATTTTCACTTAGTCAGTATGCTGTTGAGAATATGGACTATGTTATTCAATACAATCTTTATAATGTTGGCGATCGAGCTGCGCTGAAAGTGGTTTTGGATGATAGGAACTCTTTTCCGACCAACTCGTTTGAAATTGTCAAGGTTGAACTTAAATTTTGCAATTTGTGAATGCTAGATTTTTAGGGAATGCTTCAAGTTCGCTGGGAGAAAATCGCACCTGGCTCCAATGTAACTCATTCGGTTATAATCCGTCCAAGAAGCTTCGGTGCTTTCAACTATACAGCCGCTGTCGTAACCTACTACCCATCTGAAGATGCCAAAGAAGTGAAAGTTGGATACACCACCGCACCAGGCGAAGGCTATATCTACCGACAAAAAGACTATGACCGACGTTTCGCCACCAAATTTGGAACCTGGGTGGTCTTCTTGTTTGTCGCAGCTCCAACTATTGTGATTCCATATATGTTGTGGTACTCCAGCAAGTCCAAGTACACCAATCAGTCGGGCAAGAAGCAAAAATAGACCATTTTCACTTTTATTGTTAATTTTAATTTTTATTGTTATAAAATATATTTATTGTTCACGTGTAGGGGTTATTTTTGTGACGTTTACCTCAGAAATTGAAGTTTTCGTAAGCCTGTCATAAATTGACACATTTGTATAAAAAATGGGGTGGATTTTTTCCTGTGTACTTTTTGTTTTTCCTAAGCTTTTGACTTTATTGTTTTACCTATGTTTAAAAAAAATAAAAATTCTAATTTCATGGTTTAATAATTTTGTGTATTTTTCTTTCACGTTACCTTTTGTACTATAAAATGTCATGGTGTATTATAAAATTGCTGGAGTTGATTTTTTCAGGAGTATGCGGAATTTTGATGTGCGACCTTTTTTGGTCCCCCAAAGCCATTTGGGGCAAAAAAGAATAACAAATGGCAATTTTGATGTATATAAAAATGGGAATTTTGAGCAAAAAAATAATTTTTGCGGCAATTTTTTGTTGACTATTTTTCCAGACCCCATCGTTTTTTTTCGGAATTTGCCCTACCCCGCAATTTTTTCGAAAATATGCACCCTTCTGCCCAACACGTTCTTCCCAAAAGCATTTACTCATGCACGAAATTCGCATATTTCAAAATTTCGCATCGCTCCTAGTGATAAAGTTACAAATGTGACAATTTTGTCAACGACAGAGTTGCCATTATGAGAGAAGAACCTTTCTCCCCAAACCTGGAAAAAATTTTAAATTTCGTGGAAGAAAAATTTCTAAAACTTTCTCCAAACCTGAATTTTCCAAATCGACCAAAATTATGAAGCTGGTCACTGGTCTCAAATATGCGAATGTTGGTCACGATATAATTTGTAGTGACAAAATTAACAGATTTGTCATAATGGCGACAAATTTATTACCTTTGTCAACACGAACAAATTATACCAAGACGAAAATTCGAATATTTGAGGCTGGTAACAAAATTGTCATTTTAGTAACTTTGAGCATCATAATTGCTCCTGCTTGTATCAATCAATTGTTATATTTTCTCGAAATTTTCATTTTTAAAATCAAAATAGCCTAATTTCCACGAATTTTACTCTTGCTTTATTCTTCTCTTTTATAAGTCTGTACCACTTGAAGAACTGTCCAATTTCTCAAACTTGTTGAGGTCTATATGAAAATCTATTTTGTCTATTTCATTCGATGTAAGGAGAATTATAAGAATCGATCCGCCTCCTCAATTTTTCTTGCCGATTTGTGCGTGGACAAAACTCTGGTGTTGCTGTTGCTACCAAACGAGTGTGTTCTCCAAGTCCGCGTAATCGCTAGTCGCCATCTTTCCTGGTGTCGTACTCGGCGCATTGTAGATCGTTTCACGGACCACGTAGGTCGAAAAAGCGCATATTTTTGTTGAAGAGCCGAGATTTTTGGATTTATTTTGAAGGATTTCTAATATTGATTCAATTTTTTATTACAATGGGTTCTAATGAGTATGATTTATCATTATTTTTATGCCTACATCCAGTAGCGTAGCGCAACTCGAATTTCTTGGGGGCTGACCCCTCTTTTTTAAACGTTAGTACGTGGTCTAAAAACATATTTTAGCAAACAAAATTGTACCAAGTCAAAAAACATTCTTAGCCCGTATTTCTAAAAAACCCGTTTTTCGCCTCCAAATAAGTATAGTTCACCCTCCCAGAATTTTATACAAGTCGGATTTTGATGCGATTTGTGACAGAATATGGTTTTTGAATGTCCTGAGCACGATAAAAATAAGTGAAGGTCCTCGAGCGCATTTAGGACCATTTCTGAAATCGCAAACTTGCATTGAAAACGGGGGTTTTTGAGCTTCAAACTCCCATAACTTTCACTAGATGTTGATTTTTGGGGAAATTCTGTTAGGCCCTTAAATATATAGGAGCTAGTATCGAATGTATACCAGCAAGAGCAAAAATAAAGATCAACATGCATAAAACATCTTTCAACCGTTTTTTCTCACTTTTTCACCAATTTTATCCATTATTTCACCTTTTTATACATGGTATGGAAAAAGGTGTGGCAAACTTTTATTTTCGCCGAGATATGAAATTTTCAAGTTGGTGTCTTTTTTCCAATTTTTTTTCACATTTTCAAAAATTCGCCAAAAATCGAGTCTATGTCGGATTTCTTCGAGCGACGGCATTTTTGGAATTTGGGATATTGGGGTATTTTTAAAAAAAGGAATTATTGAAAAAGCTTTTAATCTCGCGGAGATATGATTTTTTGAAAATTATAACTTTTTTCGATTTTA
>OZJO01002874.1:0-14970 GCA_900406225.1 Acrobeloides nanus | reverse complement strand
GTCAATTCATGCTATTTTTCACGATTTTTCCGCAAAAATTCAAAAAAGTTTAATTATTACAACGAAAACATGTACACGAATTCATATTTTCAAATGCATTTATCTCGATGGGGAAAACGATTCAGATGATGCCGTAAAAACAAAAAATGCTCAATTTTTCATGATCTTTCCGAATATATCATTTTTTCATATGATTATAACTGAGTGGCCTGGTCTTTTAAATGGGACAAGAAAAGTCAATCAACTATAAAAAATGTTTAATGAAATTTTCATTTAACATTTTTATAGCTAGACGGGAGAAAATTATTTCAAAATACCAATTCTCATGCACTACGATATTGTTTACAGATCAAGAAATTTTCTTGTGAATTCAGCGGAAATATTTTTCGTATTACTCAAAATTTTCTCATAAAATTATAAAAATGTTTAATGGAATGGAAGTACGGAAGAAAATTGTTTCAAAATGCCAATTCTCATATAATATATCGCTTTAAAAGATCAAGAAATTTTCTTGTGAATTCTGCGGAAATATTTTTCGTATTACTCATAATTTTCTCATAAAATTATAAAAATGTTTAATGGAATGGAAGTACGGAAGAAAATTGTTTCAAAATGCCATATGCGTGAGTGTGTGACTCTACAGAGTCTAGAGTGTAGGTTGATTTTGTAGTCATACTTTTCGAAAATGGCACGTTTTTATGCTTCTCTCTTGTATCTTGTACCTGTTTTTATGCTACTTTTCTTAGACCTATGTAGCTCTTTTTCTACTCTTGCATCAGATTTTGTATCGCTGTTCCATTTTTGCACCTCTGTCAGTACCTGCTTCATACATCCACATGGGAGACAGTCCCCCTATAGCTAGGTCGAAATTGGGTTGATCGAAATATTTAATAGGAAACAAGGAAATCTCTACTAATTGTTTACATAAAAGAAGCCAATTAAACTCCCTGATTCCGTTTTTGGAATATATGTTGTAATGGCCCTATTATTTTGATTTTATGCATTTGGTGATAGGGAATCATATAAAAGCACGAGAAAAACAACTCGATGTCGGAAATAAATAACAACATTACGATTTGAAAATAAAAACATTTTTATTTTCTTACAATTTTAATGAGTAAGTGCAAAAAATTCAAATCATAACATTACATTGAACTTTCTTGTAAAAAAGTTTATTAGTATAAAATATACAGTGGATTCTCGATAGTACGGTTCCCCAAAATCAAAAATTCAAAAAATCATATCTTCGTCAATTTTAATGCCATTTTTTTCGTTAACCACATTTTCCTTAAAATTTTATTTAAGATTTTAAGGAAAATGTGGTTAACGAAAAAAATAGCATTAAATTGACGAAGATATGATTTTTTGAAATTTTGATTTTGGGGAATCGTACTATCGAGAATCCACTGTATATATATTGGAAATGAAGTTTCGGGGAGAAACTGTGATCATTGTTCTTATAGAAAAGGATATATAAACATAGGGCTGTTATGTGGAATGTTCAAAAAGATGGCATTTAATGAATTTTTTAAAATTTGGATGCCAAAAAAAATCTGTTGCAAACGAGTCCTAAATCTGTTGCGACAAAAACCCACACGCTTTCGAAACTGATTCTATTATTTCGTTACGAATCGCTTCGACTCGATTCTTTCTAAGCAACCATGTTTGCAAATCATTGATTTTTTCCATAATTGCCTTTCTAAATGGATTGATCAAAAGTATGGTACTCAACGAATTAATTGCTGACAACCATGCCATAGCTATAAACATGGAATCTGATACACCAGCTTTGTCTGCTCGAGACGCTAAAATGATGTTCATACCAAACACTGGGATGATCGCTAGTATGATGGGACATGCTGCCTAAAAACTGAATTGCTTTGTATAGATTCGGTTACCTGAACTATAAGTGCAATGGACAATTGTTTCTCCAAATTCCTTAGTTGTTCAGTTAATGAGTGCCTATTCTTGTAATATGTTTTCCAAATTTGAAAATTACAAAATAAGATTAAGATAATTAGCGTGGTATCTGTTGTTATAGTATAAATAGAATTAATTTTATGCCAGGGAGAAGACTATAAATGCATGAGACAAATTTAGAAAAATTCCAGATTTTTTCCCTACGCTTTCGAAATATCGGGTTTTAAAAAATCCCAAAAAGTCTTTCTTAAAAAAATTTTAAAAAACAGATTCTTACAAATTGACCATACAAAGCATTTTTCGGAGTTTCTCCGCTTTCATCTTCCCAAAATTCATTTTCAAGAATATATTTGACAGCTGACATGTTTTCATCTGTTGGGTAAAATGCACATATATTAATAAGTGCCAAGATTCCAGCTAATGTCATAGAAATCAGATAAAGCCCTGATATTTTCTTGCGGCTTAATTGGATATTTCTTAAAATATAAAATTAGAAGCTCAGAGAAGAAGAAGAAGAAGAAGAAGAAGAAGAAGAAGAAGAAGAAGAAGAAGAAGAAGAAGAAGAAGAAGAAGAAGAAGAAGAAGAAGAAGAAGAAGAAGAAGAAGAAGAAGAAGAAGAAGAAGAAGAAGAAACGAGGATGTCGGGCGATCCTTCTCCAAATTTGGCCGATGCACCACTTTTGTGGAATTACACAAATTATAATTAAATTATTTATTTTAAATAAACTAAGCGCGGTATAATAAGGAAAAATGGGTAAAAAGAATTCCCTGTTAATTAGGGACCCACCGTCCCCCAAGGGGACTCGGTGAACACTGACTCTATAAGTCGAACGGAGCTCGACTTATCGACTTTTATATTGTTTTTTGAATGTTCCAGAAGGATGACGTCATTCCTCTCGAATGTTCTAGAAGGATGACGCCATTATGAAATAATGTTATTCTTCTCGAATGTTACAGAATGATGATGTCATTCTGGAATATTCGACAAGCGAGTGGGTAAACGGATAGGCAAGCAGTATTTGCTCACTTGGTAAAAACAAAATATCGATAAAAGAATGGAATTGGAAGAGAAAAAAGTACAAATCCATAGATAAATAAATTAATCGCCAGAACCACTAAGTTAAAGGGTTTCTCAAGGTTTTTCGTAAGACCACCAGACCAAATAGCAACATTTCCGTTTCTATCCTCCAGGTGCTAAAAGTTGGAATAAAATTTTGGGCTCACTTCACGTTATGTTGAAGCACTGTTGTAATAGGAATCTATTCAAAGGGAAGCATGAGGAATCGCTCATATGGGCCCATGGTACAGTGGTTTGAGCTTTGAAGCCACTAGTTTAAGCTTAATCCTTTCCAGGGCCAAAAAATTTTACACTTTAGCGTGCAAAAGATGCAACTATTGGGAGTAATTTTCCTTATGGGCACCACCACTAACGGGGTCCAAAAGTCAAAAAATTTTTTCTTCATTTTCATCTAGAATCAACCTAAATATAGGTAATTTTATACGGGGAATCCGAATTTCGCACTCCCGAGGGCCGAAAAAAAATTCCCTGAGTCTGTGAAATGTTTTTTATATGGATTTTTCTAATTTTCGAGTCAATAAATAGCTTGTTCCTGAATAGAGAAAATTTGTCAGGCCGCGGGAATCCGAATTTCGGATTCTTCGATAAAATTACCCTATATAGATGGTTTCTAGATGAAAGAATTTTTTGACTTTTGGGCCACGTTAGTAGTTCCCCCCCCCAAAAAAGGAACTTGCTCCAACTATTATATTTAAACAACATACAAAAACAACAATCCAAGTAATTGTGTTAAATAATAAATCCAAAAAACAATTGATCAATAACATTCGGCTATATGGTTTTAGTTCTTTGGTACTTTTGAACTTGATCAAGATAATTAACAATATCGTGAATACGTAACCGAATATACTGGCAACAATGTCATTGTAAAAATGAAACGTTTGATAACGCATGAGGTAAACTTAAAGCGAAGTGACAACTTTTCAATGAATATTAATCTTTTATAGAAGTTCTAGTACCGCAAACAATATGCTTACTTGAAAGAAAGTCTTAATGGGAAACAAGGAAATTTCTCCTAATTGCTTACTTAAAAGAAGCCAATTAAACTCCCTTATTTCGTTTTTGGACCATATATTGTAATGGCCCTATTAATTTGATTTTATGCATTTGGTGCTAGGAGCACGAGAAAACAACTTGAAGCCGGAAATAATATAAACATTGCGATTGAAAATAAAAACAACGGATTTTCTTGAGAAGTTGGAGTTATATGAATCATTTCATGATCCTGTTTTTCAATTGGTATATTTGAAAAACAAAAGGTCGCCCTATGCTTTCACCGCACTTTGTAGATCATACCAACTATTTAGAAGTCGGAATAGATTGTTTTCGTACGTGGGAGGTGCTAATCATGGGAGCTGTACCGATCGTATTAGATTCAAAATTACGACTACTCTATGAAAATATGCCTGTTATGGTAGTGAAAAATTGGAGCGATATTACAAGTAAATCATTGACCAAGTTTCGATCAAAGCTTAATATGAGTACTAATAGGGTGCCATGGAGACCAAAAATTTGGCTCAGATATTGGATAGAGGAAATTTATAACATTCTTAGCAAATTTGAATCTTTTTGTAAAACTGGTATGTTTGAAGAATAAAGTATTGTCTTATTCTCCCTAATCAAATTTTCGGATCAAGTATAGATTAGGGGGTCACTCACGTAGTCAAAAATCGAACTTTTTCAACACTTGAATTTTTTTACAAAAATGACCCCATAGGGGTTTTTTCATGCGGGGAGCATCTGAGCGAATTTTGGCTTGAAAATGCATAGAAACTCGAAAAAATTGCATTTTTATTCTTTCTGTTTCTTACTTTTTTGCACTTTTTTCGAGTTTCTATGCATTTTCAAGCCAAAATTCGCTCGGATTTGTGCTCCCCGCATGAAAAAACCTCTATGGGGTCATTTTCATAAAAAAATTCAAGTGTTGAAAAAGTTCGATTTTTGACCATGTGGTGACCCCCCCCCCCTAATCTATACTTGATCCCAATTTTCAAATTGGATAATTTTTTGGATATGACTTTCATATTCTTGCAATCCTATATTTTTTCGATGAATTGACCTAAAAGATGGGAAAAACGATGAAAAAGCATTTGCCTCATGTCATTCTGTAGCTTTTCGATAAAAACAACCAAATCAAGGGGACAAAAGTTGCACAAGAAGTCTACTAGTAGATGTGATTAAGGAAAGGATATGTCGAGAATGATTTATTTTATTGCCCATATTTGTTCATCAAAGAATTTTTATAGTCTCTAGATGAGGGTCAGGGTTAAGTTTTTTGATGCGCACAATCTATTCCTCTCATGAAATTACCCCTCGAAAGGTTGTTTTCATGAAAAAATCGAAAAAACGGTGCAAGCTTTTTGAACAACCCAATAGTTATTGGAATCATTGGAATTGTAACCAAGTATTGAAACGACGAAAAGTTTGTAAGAAACTTTATTCATTTTTTGTTTGTACTATTAGCTTTCACATTCCTAGACTTCCTTGCCATTATTTATTCAAAAAATAATAACCAAGAATTCTACGAATTCTTTGTCATTATTTATTCAAATTTCAATTAACCCTTATGATGTTTACATTATAAAAGAAACACCTGTTATCGATAAAGAAAAAGTCTTAATGTTAAAAGCATACTTCTTTCATTTATTTGAACAACGATAAATCATTGCACTATGCCTAACTTAACACTACATGATTTCTACAATCCTTCTATAGTCTCGATTTCTGGCATTATCATGAACGCTGCTTTCCTCCTTCAACTTTGTATGCTTCCTTTTATCTTAGTTGTTATTCTAAGAAAATCTGAAATGGGGGCGTATCGTTGGTATATACTCCATGAAGCTTTATGGAGCACGATTTTATGCTTTACCTTGGCTTTGATATCACCAGTTTTCTTAGGGGTTAAATTGGTTATTGTAATCAATAGCCCGATTGCAAATTGGTTTGATATAGGAATATGGTTTACAATTATTGATTTTTTGGGGTTTTTGGTCCCATGCACTTTTGGGGCACTAGCGTCTTCAATTCTGTACAGGTAAAATCTAAATTTAAAAAAATAAATCATAGAAAAGCCATAAAAATCCTTTAAAAACTACATAAATCATAGAAAAACTCGGAGAATTTTAGACTTGTTTATTTATTGGATTTAAAAACTCGCTTCCAATACTTTGATAATATTGATGAACCAAGGAAAATTATCATGAACTTTGGATCTGCTCCTATAATACCAATCATATACTCTTATATATTCTTTGAAACAAAAAGAGCATCTGCTATAGGCTTAGAAAGCTACAATAGTTTACTCGATGAATATCCATTCTTAATTGATTTGTTGCTGAATAAGAAAGTTATAAGTAAATCGATTTTTTCCTTCTTATTTTGTATCTTTTTAAGTAGGATCTTTATCTTTTTTAGCTTTGGAGTCAGCATTTTTTAGTTTCGTTAGCTACTTTAGCCCTTTTTAGTTTTCGGCGCTAATAATATTAACATGATTCCTGCGTTGATTGCCACATTAACATTAGACACAAGTATAATATTGGCTGCTATCGTTTGTACAATTATCCCGATTATCTTTATTGAGTATACTAAAAAAGATAGAAGCCAAACTACATATAATCTACAACTTAAGCTATATAAAGTGGTAATGATTCAAACATGGATGATGATATTTTTTATTGTATCTCCTATTGTTGTTACAATCTTAGCTTATTCTATCCATCTGCCATATTCGAATTTTATCGTACAAATAAGTCTAGTTATAATGGCTTTACATGGGCCTATAGATCTTTTTGTTATAGGGTAATTAGATTGGATTTTATAGTGCATAAGTAAAATTTTAGGTATTGTATTCCATTGCATAGAAAATTTTTTAAACAACTTTTTCTAAAGATTTTCAAGAAGGCGAAGATACACCCAGAAACGAAAAACAGCCAAACAGTTTTCGTTGTCCAACAGAAATCACTACAACACAAAGTAATTTGTTCCAAGAACTTGTAATTTTTGCTTATTATGAATATTTTTTTAAATAAATATATGTTACTGTGAAATGAGATAATGCAGAAAGCAAATAACACAGTACACACCAAAGTTGGACTCCTCTATAAAAATGATTTTACAAAATCAAGAAAAAATTAAAATTTTGAAATTTTCAGTCGAAAAAGCCTTAAAACGACAATATTAGCCTGCCTTTTGCAGTAAAACACAAATCTTGCGAAAATTCGCAATTTTTTTTTGCACCACTCTGTATATTAACACATGCTTTTGTGCCGAAATTTACTACACCATGCTTTTCAAATTAATATTGGGCTGGAGGAAAACAAGTGATCCCAGTAAAAGAAACATATAAACTATGTTGGCTCCCGGGCCTTCAAGTGTGATAGTTTCGTTCCCAAGGTTGTACTAATAACAAGATAAATTTAATTGCCCGTCAATTGAAGTTCCACCAGCATAGTTGGTTGTTATAGGGCTATGGGCTTGTATGTATTGAGAAAATATTGTCCCGATGATGTTTAAATTACCTAAAGAAGGGTGAGTGGGAATGCTAAGGTTAAAAACGGGTAGAATTTGACGTTACTACAGTTTCAAAACAAGAATTACCTTTGCCCCAGCACACGGACGAATTTCATACGAAATTTCCCCCCCCCAAGACAAATTTAACCGACATCCTTCACAAGACAAATTTTTCAGGCAAGTTTCACAAAGAAATTTCACAGGATATTACCTGAATTACAATCAAGTTAGATTTTATTGATTCAGACAATATCCTGTGAAACTTTTCTCTGTAAAAATGTCCGTGAAATTTGTCTGAAAAATTTGTTTTGTAAAAAATGTCTGTGAAATTTGTCGTGTAAAAAATGTCTGGGAAATTTGTCCCGTTAAATTTATCTGTGAAATTTGTCGCTATAAAATTTGTCTTGTGAGTCATGCCCAAAAGTTGCATATTAAAAGGAGATAGAACATCGCGACAAGATCTCCGGCAAAAACATTTTTCATGTTTTTTTCAGAAATGACCCTTATAGGGGTAATTTTATGCGAGAAATCAATACCGCGCATTACCGAAGCATGAAAACGCTTTCTTGACCTTGATTCAGGGAAGGGATCAATGTATTGAAGCGAAAATCAAACATTTTCGGATTTCTATGAGAAAACCGTCGATTTTTAGGTTTTTCTACGAAGAAAGCATTTACAGTCCCTGAAACATGGTTAAGGAAGCGCTTTCATGGTTTGGGAGTGCGCGCAATCGATTCCCCGCCTAGAAAAACCTAAGAATCGACGGTTTTCTCATAAAAATCCGAAAATGTTTGATTTTCGCTTCAATACACCGATTCCTTCCCTGAATCAGGGTCAAGGAAGCGCTTTCATGGTTCGGGAGTGCGCGCAATCGATTCCCCGCCTAGAAAAACCTAAGAATCGACGGTTTTCTCATAAAAATCCGAAAATGTTTGATTTTCGCTTCAATGCACCCACCCCATTCCCTGAATCAGAGTCAAGGAAGCGTTTTCATTCTTCGTAATGCGCGGAATCGATTTCTCGCATAAAAATATCCCTATAAGGGTCATTTCTGAAAAAATCATGAAAAAATTTTTTGTCGGAGATCTAGTCGCGATGTTCGGCCCCCTTTAAACCTTTATATGAGGAGGATCAAGGCGAGATTTTGATCAGAAGGAAATGTGCGAAATCAATTTCTCGCATGGAAAAATCCCTGCCCGTGCGGACATTTCTGAATTAATAGAGGATATACGATATTTTTAAAAATGCTCTATGATTTCGCAATTTTGTGTTTTTTGCACAAGAGTTCATTCAAATATTTTCCAAACTTTCTGTTTGCAAAAAAGTAAAAATTTACGAGCAAAGTCTTATCTTTTATAAGATCGACTATAAACTAGACCGCCTAATGGAACAGATCAGTGAACTCGTTCAAAAAATTATCATCAAAAAGGACAGGCCAATCATCAAAAAGGAAAGGTCAATACATGCCTGTAGGCTAAAAACGATATTTGAACAAATTTTCATCATTTTCAAGGAAAATCTTTTCTCCAATTCTCTATTTCTGATTTATACTTCAATAAATATATTTTCATACTATTTAGAGCTATCTAGAAACTAGTTTTTTTAATAGATTTTACAAGGTTTCACAAGGTTTCATCATTTTTAATCAATGCTCTTTTGCTCTAGGTCATTCAATGCACTGAAACGTCATGTCAGGGACAAATAAAAGGCTGATAAGAGCAATCGAAAGTGTATATGCACTCATTGTATGCATTTTGTTACCAATATGTTCGCGAAAGATCAGCCTAAGTTAAGGTTCTCTGACAGAGGGTTTCTATCCTTGATAAACATTTGCCTAAATAAATTCTTTTTATAAATAACTTCTTAGGTATTTCAACGGTGTTTTCTTCACTAGAAACCGATATTAATATGCACAACGGTGAAACAGGTAAATGACTGCAGAACGAAAAAGGAATAGATCGTCTCAACCCCAAGTTGAAAAAAAGTGCCCTCTTCCCTCCACATAGCCAGCTGTGTTGGAAGTTTTGGGGAAGGATGAGTAGGTTATTGGGCGAGGAGCAGGCTATATTCCTCGTGGTCCCCACACAATCAAAGAACGGCGTGGCGACAGTTAGGACGAATACTTGAGGATGAGACATTTGAGGATGGCTATTTGAGGATGGACATTTGAGGATGAGACATTTGAGGACGGGACATTTGAGAACGGAACATTTGAGGAACAAAGGTGGGATATGTTTTTTTAGGCCCTAAATAGCACCCACCCTCAAATGTCCGTACTCAAGTGCCCATCCTCAACTGTCGCCACACTCAAGGAACACCTTAAAAGCTCAGTCCCCTTCGCAGGATTTCCTGTTTCTACTAGGAACCAAAATTCTAGATTAGCCCCACGCTCCTTTTTTGTATGTATAACTATTTTCTTCTCGAAAATATCTTTCTAGCCACCAAACCAATTAACCAAACCCAATATCAACAATGGGCTACAAAAGTGGGTCTGGCCGAAATGCTCAAGGGTGGCGTTATCATGGATGTTATGAATGCTGAACAAGCTAAAATTGCGCAAAATGCAGGTGCTGTCGCAGTAATGGCCCTTGAGCGCATACCAGCTTTGATTCGCCAACAAGGCGGTGTGGCACGTATGAGTGATCCTCAAATGATCAAAGAAATTCAACAAGTGGTTACAATTCCAGGTATTTTATAAATAAACTGGTGACTGGGCGCCTACGGATCTCCACGAGGTCGACGACAATTATGAACACACTTTAAAAAGGTTTCGAAAAATCTTTTTTGATGCTTTGCTGATCCAAAATTTTTGCTTGATGAGCCTAAAAATTATCCTTGATACTCGGTCAACTCGAAAATAAACACTTTTTTATTCGATCACCACCTTTTGACGCCCGAGATAGATTGTTAGAGTGGTCAGATTAGTATTTTCTTCAGTCATACTGAACACGGACCTACAAAAATTATTTGGCAGTCCCAAAATACGCCCGAGAATATATCCGAAATTTGACATAGTCTCACTAAAACAGCCGCAAATCGGCGTAGAAAAAACTTTATGGAATGGTTGAGCTTATTTAATAGCTGAAATCTTGCTTTACAAAATGCTGACATATTAACCATTGATATACGCTTGAAAAATTCGCATAAAATCGATAATTTGCATAGTTTTTCAAGTACGAGATTTTCTGAGCGATGGATGTTGAACTTTTTTGGTATTTTTGTTTAAATTTCAGATGTTCCCATAAAAAGTGATTATGGAAAATTTTCTAGAACAGGTTCCCAGCTATCATTTGATATATAGATCATGGAATTTTTTAACATGATTATCAAACTTATGATCGAATGAAAAAGTGCGCGGTTTATTCCCGAACATCCTGTAGAGGGGTTGGGATTGATAGAGTTTATTAGAGTGCAATATTGAGTAAAAAGGTCATGCCCCTGGGCCATTACAGAGAAATGGCAGAGTCTAGAAAATCACTGCCTAGCAGAAGAAACTATGCCCGAGGGAGGAAAGCACGGCCAAGCCGAGTGAGCTAAACTATTAGACTTTTCCTGAACTGTTCTAGGTGCCCTAGCTTGTTCTAATCTTTCATTGCTTTTCCTAGGTTGTCTTAGCCTGTAGTAGTAACCTATCTCAGCCTTTTCTACCTTGTACTGTTTTGACTTAGCCCAAAGATGATGCTCGATTGCCAGTTTATAATCAAAATATTCATATTTAGTCATGGCTAAATGTCGGATTGGACATTTTGCCGAGGCACAAATTCTTGAAGCAGTACAAGTAGATTTCATCGACGAGAGCGAAGTGCTTACACCGGCAGACAATATACATCATATCTGGAAGCACAACTTCAAAGTGCCAGTTGTATGTGGCGCCAGAAATCTGGGCGAGGCGTTACGACGCATAAGTGAAGGCGCAGCTATGATTCGAACAAAGGGTGATGCCGGTAGTGGCAACGTTGTTGAGGCAGTAACTCATGTCCGCGCCATACAGGTAACAAATGTTGACGTAAATAGGCTTAGAAAAAACTTTAGGCAGACATTCGTCGGTTAACTCAAATGAGCCCAGAAGAGCTAATGTCATTTGCCAGAGAGCATAGCGCTCCTGTGGATTTGGTGTTCCAGGTAGCACGAGAAGGCCGACTTCCTGTGCCAAACTTTGCTGCCGGTGGAGTGGCTACTCCAGCAGATGCTGCTCTTTTGATGCAGTTGGGAGCTGAGGCTGTGTTTGTTGGTAAATATTGACAAAAATGCTTTTTCCAAAAAAGTTGTTAGGTTCTGGAATTTTTATGAGCGACGACCCGGCCCAGCGAGCCGAAGCTATTGTACAGGCCGTGACTCATTACAATCAACCCGAAATATTGGCTAGAGTTTCTTCGGGATTAGGTACCGCTATGAAAGGATTGGATAAGAAGATGGAATCTGTGACCTTGGAGAAATAAGAAGATCGGAAAATATTTAGGAAAATTCAATATTCAAATAAAATTTATCTTAATAAAAAAATTTTTTCCAGACATTTTGGATAATGCCCATGTTGTTTGACGTAATTTGACTTTTTGAATTTGAATATTTCTAGCAAAATAATGGAAACTCGCCCAACAATCGGAATTCTGGCCCTGCAAGGCAACTTTTACCAGCATGCTGCGCTTCTTCAAAGCATTGGAACTAATCCGGTTCTCGTAAAAACCGCATCTGATTTGACTTCGGACATGGAAGGTCTTGTATTGCCAGGTGGCGAATCCACAACCATGGTTAAATTATTGAAGGCGGATAAAGGAGGACTTTGGGAAACGATTTTGGAATTTGGAAGGAATGGGAAGCCAATTTTGGGGACATGTGCTGGTCTGGTGTTGATGGCAAGAGCATTGGAACCAGAGAATGATATGGTTAAGACTATGGGGTAGGTTAAAAATAGAAGTAAACGTAAGCAATGAAATAGATAATCACTAGAATAATACACGATTGTTACGGTTCCAGGTTGCAGTGTTTTTAAAAGTACCGCAAATAATATATATAGCAGGAAGGTGGAATTGCACCTCCTTCCGAATACTAGGCTAGCGGTTTTTATTGTCTGCTTGGGAGCGCATTTTTTGAGTGAGGTGTTTTTTGGTTGACAAAATCCAGATTTAGAGCAGCAAAATTGCAATTTTTTACACAATTTTCGACTTTTTGGCAGATGTCACGAAAATTTGGGATAAAACCACCCCCAAAAAAGGTATGCTTTGAACCCCATTGAGCTCCGGAAGGAATCTAACCAGGATCAGCGGCTTCTGAATCTAGGACTCTAATCACCATACCATAACACCCTTGGTTCACACGATTTCCATTTTAAGAAGCACTGCATCAGATATAAGCAGACTTACACATGTGCTTACACTTACATAAACCATTTTAGGTTTCTCAACATCGTGGTGCAAAGAAACGCCTATGGGCCTCAAATTAACTCCCAATTTAATGATATCAAAACAATTTCTGACCAAACCTTTTCCGTCTCCTTTATAAGGGCACCTGCAATCACCCAATTGGGCAAAGGTGTGGAAGTTCTCGCCGAATTTGATGGTAGACCTTGTGCCGTAAAGCAAAACAATTTCTTTGGGCTGAGCTTTCATCCTGAACTCAGCAAAATAGATTATTTTCATAGAATTGCATTTTCATGTATTATAAAAAAATAGGTCAAATGTAATTTTTTGTTTGGCCATGTGCTCAAACATTCTTAATGTGCTCAAACAAGACAAAAATTTAATCTCTCATTAAAGCATGTTGTGCTCGACGCGGTCGTCCATGTTGCCTACGTTCTTCTAATGGTCGCTGAATAAAATTAACAGGCAAATTAAGTGCGTTGACTTGAACCATAGTAAAAATGGAATGCTTACATATATTTTTTCATACCTCATCTGCATACATGAACAAGGGGGGAGGGGTACTGTACCCCCCTAATTCGTCGTATCGGGGGAAAAATTAATGGACCAATTCGTATTTGGGAAGCCGCCCAGACTGAATTCGTTGTGAAAATTCGTATACGAATTCATAAATCGAGAACGAATTCGTATTTCTACTTTTTCGCCTGTCGACGTTTTTTTTTGGTCGACAGTAACCTTTGGGACCAATTCGTATTTTGGGGGCCAGTACCCCCCTGCTTGCCCATGTATGCTCATCTGCAAGAGATATCATCTTTTTTCATACCCATCTGCAAGAAATATCCTGTTACCAGAATTATCATCTTTTTTATGATAAATTATTTTTGGTGCCAAAAAAAATTCAGACAATTTGTGAAAACTCGAAAATACATAACTAGAAAATACACAACTCGAACCATTGGGGTGGGAACTCAAAAATACACAACTCGGACCACCTGCAAAATTTCAGAATTTTCGATCAATTTGACGAAAACTTCGTTTCCGTTCGCAATCCAGTTGGATTCCAGCATTCCCGACGCCTTTCATCAACGATTTCGTGTAATGCGAATTTAGTGGTTCGAGTTGTGTATTTTCGAGTTCCTGCATGGCATTATGAAACGGTTCGAGTTGAATATTAACCGTTTCGAATACGAATACTAACCGATATCGAATACTGATCGAATACGAATACAGTATTCGTGCCAAATTTTCCGAATACAAATACAGTATTCGTTCCGATTTTTTTCGAATATGAATACTGTATTCGTTCCCATTTTTTTCGAATACTATAAAAATCACAATTAAATTGTTACCCCAAAAATTAGATTATCATTTGACAAATACAGATGAAATCTAATTTTTGGGGTAACAATTTAATTGTGATTTTTATATTATTCGAAACAAATTGGGAACGAAGAATAAGAGGTGCATTAGCTTTTCTTGAGAGGATCAAGTCGGAATGTATTATATAACATCGGCTCGTAGGCTTAGATGAACTTAGGCTTAAAGGTTATTTTTCTGGAAACCCCGGGTTCAGGATTTTCAGATTTTGAAATTTTCAAAATGCTACTAGTTCGAGCAACTTTCGTTGATCACGGGCTCGATAATCCTGAAACCTTATATTTTAAAGTTATAGAGCGTTTTTTCAATTTTCAGTTTTAATTTTTTTTAATTTCATAAAAAATTGAACAAGTCACAAAATTTTAACAGAAAAAGGCTTTTTGAGATTTTCTATTGTTTCGGTTTCGAAAATAAATTAAGTAAGTGCACTTTATTGTCATTCCAGCTGAATTTTAGGACCATTGAAATCCTTCTGAAGTCATGAATGGCCAAAGGTGAATATCACCCCCTAATTTCGCCGCATCATACAGGAGCAAGACTTTTGAGCAATTTAGAAATGAAAAGGTCTTTTCTAAAAACAATTCTCAAAACGAAGAGATTTCTCCTTTAAAATTCCCAAAATGAAGGTGTCCTTTGTAAAAAACTTCTAAAATGAAGAAAAGATGAGATCGGACTGTCTACCCTTTGCCTTGGGGGTCATCCAGATATTACGTAATCACTTAGGGGGGG